>JARQOC010000687.1:0-65131 GCA_033576535.1 Allobates femoralis | reverse complement strand
GCCCCCTGCTGTCCATATGATTCATTGTGCATAGCTTAGAGTGTTTTTTGTTTGTTTTACATTATAAATTGTGTTTTATAAATCATGCCATTTCAATATTCTTCCTAGACTTGTCTATTACAGGTGCATATCAATGAATTAGAATATTATCAAAAATTTAATAAATTTCAGTAATTCAATGAATAAATTGAAACACATATGTTATATAGAGTCATTACAGAGTGATCTATTTCAAGTGTTTACTTCTGTAAATGTTGATGATTATGGCTTACAGCCAATAAAGGCACAAAGGTCATTATCCAGAAAATTACAGTAGGGACGATAAAGGGTTAAATACCGTGCTGCCGTATTCGATGAGACATCAAAGGGTGAATATAATATTGTTTTATTAGCGTAATTCAGGGCTCCCTGAAACATGGCAATATGATAATGATTTGTCATGAGGAAGGGGCCAGGGAGCCCTGAAATGCGTTGACTTATACATCAATACTATATTCACCCTTTCATGTCTCATGCAATACGACAACGCAGTTTTCAACCCATCATCCTCCCTACTCTATATGTGTGGCACCCCTGGGTCAATGTGCCACAGTGTCATTACTGCCCCCGGGTAGTGGTGCCACCAGAGAGCAACAAAGGGTATTCTCATCAGGCAACACACACACACAACACCAACACCTCCAAGCCAGAAGGGGGAGACCAAACCCGGGTTCAGGGTGAGCTCCCCTAAAATATTCTGGTCTGGAGAGGAACAAGTTCAGTTCAGCTCTTGAGAGGGCTGTGAAGAGTTCAGCTCCTGAGAGGGCTGTGAAGAGTGGAGTTCCTGGGAGGACTATGAAGAGGACATGAGTGTAAAAGAGCGCTGCTAAGCTCATCTCAGAGTCCTCATCTTGTAGTAATTTTCCCATCCTGGTCCTCATTCTGAAGTAATGTCCTCCATCCATTTCTGGTCAGTCTCTGATTAGTCTCCATTTTGTTTTGCCTGTCTTGACCTGGCTAGCCTCCTGTGTATCCTCACCTCTCCTGGCTTGTCTTCCATTTGTCCTGACCTGTCCTCACCTGTCCTAGTTTCTGTTTGTCACATCCTTAGTCTGTCTACTCATGTCTCTGGGTTCTTCCGTATATAACCTGCACCCTGATCCTCCAGTCAGCTGCTGCCGGCCCCGAAACTGCCCTGGAGTGGCTCAAGCATAACCTTACAACCAGAGGCACTAATGAAGACCAGGTCGCCGCTTAGGCATACCCTTCTATACAGGGTAAGCTCTGATCCCTTGGCACACTGGACCATAACATACACATTACATAAATGTGGCACCCCCGGGTTCGGTTGCACATGGGACAGAGAAGGATCTCCACATCAGTTAGGCCCGCACACAACACCTTCCACTCAAGACCTGAAGGGGAGCTCTACAAACCGAGTTCAGGCGAGGTCCCCTATAAATTCAGGTATGGAGGCAGAATCAGTTAGTGCAGTCCCAGGGAGGACTGTGAAGGCGTCCTGGTGACGGAGCTGTGCTAAACCCATACCAATGCACCACTAACCTGTGTGAGGGACCCTAGATCGAAGGTTGGAGGCAAGGAGTAGTAGTAGCAGGGGGAGTGGAGCCATGCGGTTCAGCCTGGAGGAACAGCCCCTGAAACCGAACACCGGAGTCTGTGACTGCAAGGGATCTATCAGCCTAGCAGTAAAGACCGGAGGCCAGTGAGACTTCAGGTCTCCTGGCCACAGAAGCACTTGAGGCACAGCCCCTTAGCAGAGCCAGGGACCGCAGTGGATACAGCAGTGCCCCACAGTAGAGCTCTCACTGCCTTCCATACAAGTGAGGACAGCAAGAGAGGGTCAGGGCTTAGTTTCAGACAGCCTGAGACCAAATTACACACAGCGCAGCAGGGAAGCCTCATAACCCACTGGGTGTGGAGAGTCTGAAGTGTTACCAGCGCACCCGCACCATCAGAGGCTGTACCAGACTATACCTAAATCATCGGTGTCGAGAGTTGTCATTGAGATTAGTGATGGGCGAATCCTAAATTACTCGGAATCGCTTGACTCTAGCGAGTCCGAGCACAGGACTCGCTACTCGTTGCGAGTCTAGCGAGTCCAATGTTAATGAATGGGGAAGCGAGTAATAGCGAGTAGTGTGAGATTTACAACTCGCAGATGTGTCTCGGAAGCTTCAGCCTGAAGCAATCCTAGTTTTGTCATTTATTTGCATTGGACTCGTTTACTTTGCAACTGTAATCGCTGGCTGGGAAACTCGCACAGATAAGAGTCCTGCTTTCTCCTCTCTGCTGGCTGCCAGCTCCAGGGTCCTAGAGCCCGCCTGCTGCCTGATGTAGCAGTGCTGAGATTGTTCTCAGTCTGCTCATTCCCTGTGTACAGACATGAATGTCTGTGCACAGAGATGATGTAGCAGAGCTGAGATTGTTCTCAGTCTGCTTATTCCCTGTGCATAGACATCTATATTTATGCACAGGGGATGTAGCAGAGAGGACATCGCGTTTTGGACTGCGTCGGACGGAAGAGGATTTTTTTAATTAAAGATGGAGTCCCTAATGGCTTTTTTTTTTATTTCTAATAAAAAATTTTCCTTGTGTTGTGTTTTTTTTAAAACAATTTAATAGAAATTCATGGCGGTCATGTCTAATATTGGCGTGACCGCCATAAATTTCGGGCTTAGGGCCAGCTGATAATACAAAGCTGGCCCTAACCTCTTTATTACCCAGCGTGCCATCACTACCAGGGCCGCTGGAAGAGCGGGGTTCAGCGCCAGAGGATGGCGCTTCAATGAACGCGCCATCTTCTGGGGCGGCTGCGGGCTGCAATTTGCAGCGGGGGGTACCCAGAAAGCTTGGGCATCCCTGCGCTGCGGATTCCAGCCCCCAGCTGCTTAGCTGTACCTGGCTAGACATAGAAATTGCGCGGAGCCCCACGCATTTTTTTTTAATTATTTCATGAAATTCTGAGATTCTGACTCTGAGACTCTGACTCTGAGACTTTGACTCTGAAATTCATGAAATAATAAAAAAAAAATGCGTGGGGCTCCGCGCAATTTCTATGTCTAGCCAGGTACAGCTAAGCAGCTGGGGGCTGGAATCCGCAGCGCAGGGATGCCCAAGCTTTCTGGCCACCCCCCGCTGCAAATTGCAGCCCGCAGCCGCCCCAGAAGATGGCGCGTTCATTGAAGCGCCATCCTCTGGCGCTGAACCCCGCTCTTCCAGCGGCCCTGGTAGCGGTGGCACGCTGGGTAATAAAGAGGTTAGGGCCAGCTTTGTATTATCAGCTGGCCCTAAGCCCGAAATTTATGGCGGTCACGCCAATATTAGACATGACCGCCATGAATTTCTATTAAATTGTTTTAAAAAAACACAACACAAGGAAAATTTTTTATTAGAAATAAAAAAAAAAGCCATTAGGGACTCCATCTTTAATTAAAAAAATCCTCTTCCGTCCGACGCAGTCCAAAACGCGATTTCCACTCTGCTACATCTCCTGTGCATAAATATAGATGTCTATGCACAGGGAATAAGCAGACTGAGAACAGTCTCAGCTCTGCTACATCATCTCTGTGCACAGACATTCATGTCTGTACACAGGGAATGAGCAGACTGAAAACAATCTCAGCTCTGCTACATCATCTCTGTGCACAGACATTCATGTCTGTACACAGGGAATGAGCAGACTGAGAACAATCTGCGAGTCCCTTACTACTCGCCGAGTAACGAGTCCTAGCGAGTAGATTCGCCCATCCCTAATTGAGATGGTCAGGGACATTGGTAGCTATGATGTGGGTGTGGTCCCGGCCTTAGCGTGTCCAGTCATAATAGGCCAGGACTCCAAATTGTTTCTGATTTGTGGGAACAAGGGTTCGGGTCTGGCTGCTCCAGCCAGAGCCAGAAGATTAGTATTGATTTACAGAAGAGTCTTAAACTATTAAATCATAAGGTATTTACTTCTGCTAAAATTGTAAACTTTTATTATGCACTTATGCAAAAATACATACAAAAACCAATAAAAACTGAGTGCACAGAATAGTTTAGGGAAAGAAGGAGCTAGCCTTAGCACTTATACCTCCCTCCTTACCCTGCCTGCCAGCGGGGGTCGGCACCCTACAATCGATGTGGTGCCCCCACTCGTCGGCGGCTCACCATATGCTTACCCTAAACTCTCCCTTTTAGAATGAAAGTGGTGCACCCCACCTATAATCACTCCAAAGGGGTATCCATTGGGAAGCACAGTCACAACCTGTGTCTCAGTGTTATGTTAAAAAGACTCGGACCATACAGAGAAGCACACGTCTGACATACTCAATGCATATATGTTCAGAGCCCACTATCTCCCTTCATCCGTAAGCCACCCTCCCTTGATGATATCGATATGGTGGCTATACTCGTATATATCAGGGAAGATACAGTGGTACCAGTACTTAGCTCAAAGACGGTGCTAAGAGTCTCTCCCGCGCGCCTCGACGCGTTTCATCATCATCAGGAGGCTCGATATGATGTTTCCATAGCTGCGGTCTTTGCCGGTGCACAAGAAAGCTGATATGCTGAGGGGAACCTCCATGATGCCAGATGCTCCCTTATCTCTGGTCTGGAGCTGTCAGTACCTCCCCCTCTCCCATGTCACTTCCTGTGTGACTTCATTCACTGTTTACCCCCCAGCAACACTCCAAAATGGGCCAAAAACGGAGTGTGCTGTTAATGATAATATGTCCAATATTACCTCGTATCGCCACCAGCCGCCGGGTGTACATATCGGGCTTACCGGCCCGGTGGAACGCACGCCGACCTCACCAGCATGGCCGCTGGAACGCATGCGTCACCGGAAGCGACGCGCACGATCGCCGCGCATGCGCGGACACGGGGTAGCCGCGTCATAACCTATGACGCGCCCCATGTCCGCGCACGCGCGGGTGATATGGCCAGGAGACCTGGGGGCGGTGCGAACGGGCCGGCTGTAGAGAAATTCTTCTACAGACCGGGCAACACAGTGAGGGCTGAATAGGAGGAAGGGGCACAGGATATTTAGGACCAGGACGCAAACAGAGGGAATGATTAACACCAGAATTGGCCAAATATGTTACCATCATTTCAAAAAAGCAACATGGGAGACCGAGACATCTCTGAACCGACAGTATCTCACCAGATATGTGTTAAATCGATAGTACATTCACATACTATGAATAGCTCGCTAGTTAAGTATGGATACCAAGTCATGCCCTATTTTCACAGAAAACATGCGAACGACATCTGTTCGTTAATCCCCCCAGGGGCCAGGGACCCGAACCAAAAAATCCATTCAGTCTCTCTTCGTAGAATGCTCTGATCGTGGTTCCCTCCCCTTGGGCCCATTTTTACCACCTCCAGTATTCTGAATGATAGCTGATTTAGGTCGCCACCGTGTACCATGTTCATATGCCGCGCCAAAGGGGTGTCTCTGGATTTCCTTATATCCCCCAGATGATCGCCCACCCTGCGTCTGAACTCTCTAATGGTCTTCCCTACGTAGTCTAGTCTGCATGAACATGTAGCCACGTACACCACTCCAGACGTTTTGCAATTTGCAAAATCTCGTAGGAAAAACGTCTTTCCGTTAGCCATGCTTGTTACAGATTTTCATGGTGCCATGTGACCGCAAAAAGAGCAGTCACCACACCTATAGAACCCGATCGGTCTACGTCCAAGCCAGTTAGAGTCACTGGCTGGTGGCCTATAGTGACTATGCACCAATCTGTCTCGAAGCGATCGCCCTCTCCTATATGTGACGCTTGGTGTTGGGGGACTACAGTCTCTCAAATCAGGATCTGAAACCAGGACATCCCAATACCGGCGCAACACTGATACGACCCTCTTATTCTGACAATCGAAGGTACCAATCAACCTAGTGACCTTAGAGTCCTCTTTTTGGCGTTTACCACATCTCAGCAATAGCGTCTCACGATCTTTTTTCTCTGCATGTGAGCGTGCTGCCTGTAGCACAGAACGTGGGTACCCACGTTTTTGGCCCTTTTGGAGTGTTGCTGGGGGGTAAACAGTGGATGAAGTCACACAGGAAGTGACATGGGAGAGGGGGAGGTACTGACACCTCCAGACCAGATATAAGGGAGCATCTGGCATCATGGAGGTTCCCCTCAGCATATCAGCTTTCTTGTGCACGGGCAAAGACCGCAGCTATGGAAACATCATATCGAGCCTCCTGATGATGATGAAACGCGTCGAGGCGCGCGGGGAGAGACTCTTAGCACCGTATTTGAGCTAAGTACTGGTACCACTGTATCTTCCCTGATATATACGAGTATAGCCACCATATCGATATCATCAAGGGAGGGTGGCTTACGGATGAAGGGAGTTAGTGGGCTCTGAACATATATGCATTGAGTATGTCAGACGTGTGCTTCTCTGTATGGTCCGAGTCTTTTTAACACTGAGACACAGGTTGTGACTGTGCTTCCCAATGGATACCCTTTGGAGTGATTATAGGTGGGGTGCACCACTTTCATTCTAAAAGGGAGAGTTTAGGGTAAGGTAAGGTAAGGTATGGTGAGCCGCCGACGAGTGGGGGCACCACATCGATTGTAGGGTGCCGACCACCGCTGGCAGGCAGGGTAAGGAGGGAGGTATAAGTGCTAAGGCAAGCTCCTTCTTTGCCTAAAATATTCTGTGCACTCAGTTTTTATTGGTTTTTGTATGTATTTTTGCATAAATCCAGCCAGAGCCAGAACAGTTTTAAGGGGTCGCTGTCACAGCAGGAGGCTAAAGAGGTTACCTGTGATATACACATGTGTGATAACGAGTTAGTACCTCATGAGGATGACAGTCCAGAGGCAGGGGTGACCAAAGCACCCTGTGGGATACCCAAATGTAGAGACGTGACAGGAAAAGAGAAACACAACCTGGTGACTGGTACAGCTGAAGTAGCCCGAGAGAAGTTAGCTAGCGACTTGCTGATCTACAATACTAGGAAGAGTGTCTATGACTCCCAGGGCGACTGTAACTCAGTGAGTATGAGATTCAATGGCTAGCACACGATAGGTGCGGGGTATGGTGCTAGTGAAGGAGGCTCATAAGTCCCACATAAATGTCTATTAGAATCATTGCACACATACACTTAAAGACTTCTTTTGCTTGTGAGTAAAATTTATTGAAACAAGTGATCTTATAGTGATTGCGACAGAATGACGTTTCGGTCATTCAAGACCTTGATCACATAAGTCGCCTTGAGCTATGCTATGGTTCATGAAGGATGTGGTCCTTATGGTCAATATAGGAACAGCGGGTATGCCCTTAGTAGTTCTGAACTGAGGGCTTAGGTTAGCCAGGGTCAGAGCGGTCGCTCTATGTGGGGTGGTGGCACGGCGGTGGACTCCTCCTTGCTACAACTCAATGTGAACACACTCCACCGCCGTGCCACCACCCCACATAGAGCGACCACTCTGACCCTGGCTAACCTAAAGGCATAAGTGACCATTGCCTTGTACAGGACAGCCCTCAGTTCAGAACTACTAAGGGCATACCCACTGTTCCTATACTTACCATAAGGACCATATCCTTCATGAACCACAACATAGCTCAAGGCGACTTATGTGATCAAGGTCTTGAATGACCGAAACGTCATTCTGTCGCAATCACTATAAGAGCACTTGTTTCAATAAATTTCACTAACAAGCAAAAGAACTCCTTAAGTGTATGTGTGCAGTGATTCTAACAGACATGTAACTCAGTGAGGACAGACAAAGAGTACAGTAAGGAGGGGCCAAGCCAGGGCCCAAAATCCTCCCGTCACCAGAAATGTAAAGGAACCAAAAAAGCTGTGAAAGTTGCACCCTCCGAAACTGTGACAGAAGTTGAGGTCACATCCCATGTGTCCATTACCGGACTGAATCCTCTTCCAGATTTGGAGGAAATCAAGAAGGAAGCTGGGGTGATGTTGCCCGTGGGAACCTCTGGTGTACTGAGAGCCTACCAAGAGGGGGTATTGAATGCAGAACTGGAAACCCCTGGACAGGAACAAGGAGATGTGGCCGAAGTTACCAGGGGTGCTGCCAGACCCCAAGAGGCGGTGGTGCATGTGTGGCACCCCAGGGTTCATGTTCCACAGTAACATCACCAAGGGTTAATTCCCCACACAACCCACAACACTACACTAGAGCCTCCAGGCCAGAAGGCGAAGCTAAAGATGCTTCCCTGTATATTCTGGTGTGGAGAGGAAGTGGACTGTTCAGTTCCTGGGAGGACTGAGGAAGAAGGGCCTGGGTGTCAAAGAGCTGCATTAAGGCTCATCCCACGGTCCACTGTCCAATTCCAGGCCTAGCCAGAGTCTGAGGAATGGAGATAGGAGAAGCAGAGGAACACATCTGGGAGACTAAGTCACCTTGAAACTCGCCCCAGAGGAGTGCAAATACGAAATTGTGCCTGACACAAACAGCACAGAAAAAAACGGATTAGTGAAGATTACATATCTTCACTTTACCACAGCGAAGCAACATGGCGGGGTCAGGAACATGAAGATAAGACTCAGGTTGCTTAGCAAGTTGGTACCCGTGAGGGGAGACAGGGCCGGCAGCCTAGCTAAGGCGGCAGCAGGGCCAAACACACACAGCACAGTAGTTGGAAGCCAAGGACCCGGTCAGGGTGGGAAGCAACCCAGCCTCTGTACAAACTCCGTGGATCGTACTCTGCTGAATGTCATCTACAGTAAAGACTTGGAAAACTGCAAAACCGTGAGTCTGTGTAATCCTTGCGCTCCAGCCCTACTCTCCCTAACAAATTGTTCGATCCCTACTGCCCCGGGGAACCGGCTCTGCCCGTGGAGAGCCGTTACATCACCGGCTGCCAAACATCATCCCCGGAGGTTCTGCACAGCAGTGGTCACCCTGACACATACCATGGGTGGCGTCACGCCTTTCTCCCCTATAAATACCCCAATTACTTGTGGGTTCGGGACACGGTCTGGACTAAGACCGTCGTGATAACCCCCGTGATACTTTGGTCCGGTACCGAGTACCCTGTCCCAGTAGGCTCCACACATGCAGAACTGGAAACCCCTGGAGAGGCACAAGTTGATGTAGCTGAGGTAGCCAGGGGTGCTGCCGGACCCCAAGAGGGGAAGGTAACTGCAGAAGTTGAAGAAGCCACTGGGAAAGTGAGGGGTGAAGTGAACACCTCCTCGGGTGTTGTGAGCTCGCCTGGTCCGGTGGATGTTGGAGCCAAGGTAAGGAAGCTTACGGAGATGCTCCAAGCCCACTTGCAGCAAGAGAAACTGTGGAGGCAAGCTGTTGAGACTCGAGTGGGTGCTCTGGAGAGAGAGAAAACTCCAAGAATTCTGCTAGAAGGGGAGCAGTTAAAGCAGAAAGAGTTTCGAAGACGAGCTGCTGAGAGGCAAGTAGCTGAGCTAGAGGAAAAAGTCGCTGAGCTCAAGGGTCGCCTGGCAGTATGCCAGACGAGGAACGAGGTTACCTTGGAGAAGGTAGAGTGTCCAGTGTTCCTCCCAGGTGAATGCGTCGAAGAAGCCAAAAGCTAGTTTGGCCTGAAATTTGAGGCGGGTGAGCCTGTATGGACCAGCAGTAAAACAGAAATGTCTCTCTACAAGTGCCTCGTTGAGGTACCAAAGGACCTGTAAGAAGAATGCTCCAGGGAGGGGGTGCATGAAGACTTTAAGAAGGCCATGGGAGCCTGTACGGTGTACTTGACCCCAGAAGCTTAACAGCTGGTGGTCCTGTCCACAACAGAAGTCACAGTGAAGAGGGTGGCTATTCTAAGAGACATGCACTGATGATGTATTCGCATGCGGATGAAGACAGAAGAAACCGTCAGACAGCTGCAGCTTGTGAGCAAAGCTCAAAGTCTGCAGGAAGAAGTCATCCGGGTGCCATCTGCTCTGGTACAAAAGCTCGTTGGGAGAAAAGGCCAAGTCATGCAAACTATGGTAAAGAAGTCCGGGGTAATGAAAGCAAGCTGTCCACGTTATCACCAGGACTGGATACCTGAAGCAGATGGCATGGTGTCATTCTTTGCTAGAGGTATGGGAGGATCTCTTGGATACCTACAGATGCTGATAGAATACCGTGTGGCTCACCTGCAAGAAATGGAAAGGCTGAAGCTTGCACGACGTAGAGCTGAGAGACGGCGACATGTGAACAGTAGAAGGTGGCAGCTATCTGGGAATGGTGGGACTCGGCAAAGAAGGGGACCTTCAAATACCAGATTAGCCACAGCAGAAGCTAGAGCTGGAATTCATAGACGGAGTAATGGTTCTCCAGTGGTAACAGACGAAGTTGAAAGTTGCCAACGGACAGACCTCCATAGATATCCTGATAGTAGTGGATGTAGTTGGTTTGGAGGTAGTGCATCCTCCAGTGTCTCTAGTATGACAGGCCCATTCAAATGACCTAATAGGGTACGTAGTAGGAGAGAGTCAGGCCTGACCGTGTATATCGAACATGACTCTACCAACTGTACTGACAGCTGGGGGCAGGGTAGGCCTGACATGAAGTCGACTCCGACAAGTGACATGTCGATGTCTGATGGCGAGGTCCGCACCGAGACATGGTCAGTGACGCTGATAGGTGGGTGGTAGGTCCCTGAGTGGGACTATAGTGGCTGTCTCCTGTTCCAGGAGCTGAGAGGTACCCCTATCGAGTGATGGGCTCTTGAGTAGCTGTGGGTGGTACAGCCCCGGGGTTTCGTTTGTTCAATCCTACGGGCTTGAACATGAGAGGGAGGATATGTGGTGCAGAGGTTGACTGCCATACAGGTGCTGGTTGCACGACTCTGGTAAGGCATTAGATGTGTTAGGCTGCAGGTTGAAAACCAGGGGAGTGGCTCTCAAACCTGGATCTTCCTGTGGGCGTGGCACATCAGACATAAGCAGACTCCCTCTTGGTCACATGTGCTGTGAGGTCAGAAGAGGTCCCCTCGATGTACGCGATACCACATAAGTAATAAAAAAAACACATAGGGCTTTGTAGTATTTTTCTGTCTAGTTTAGATAAAGCACACAGCTGTGAGCTGCCACCCTCAACTGCGTAATTTAATCTTGCCTGGCAAAACAAAATGCATAGGACTCCACCCTATTTTTAATTGCCAGCCAATGTAACAGTAGGCAGCTGAGGGTTGGTATTCTTAGCAAGGTGAGGGCCCATTGTTTTAGGGCCCCCACTCTAAAGAATAGCAGCTGGCAGCTGCCCCTGAAAATGATGCATTCATCGTAGCACCATTTCCAGACACTTTTTCAGGCTCTTTCAGCAGCCTGGTGGTGGTGGCATGCTGGGTAATAAAGGGTTAATACCAGCTTTGTTTTGCCAGCTCGTATTAAGCCCTGAGATTTTTAATGTCGGGCCAATATTAGACCCAGCCATTAAGAATCTTAAAACCAATAGTAAAAAAGACACAACACAAATCATTTTATCTACTATATAATTGTCTAAGGCGTCTGTCGGTCACAGAAATCGCGCGCCAGACAGAGGCCGCTCATTGGTGGCCGCCGGAGTCGGCCACCAATGAGCGCAGACTATGCAAATTGGCGCGCAAATTCAAAGTTCGAATTTCGCGCCAATTTGCTGCCCGGCACCAAAAATGTGAGCTGGGGGAGGCCACAGGAGGGAGTGGGAGATCTCCTGCTCCCGTTCATATAATATGCATAGCCGCTCTCCATCACCGTGGTGCTGAAACCGCACCACAGTGATGGGCTGGGGAAGCAGTGCATATTATATGGTCTTGCGCCCCCTGTGATGGCACATGCCCCCCTATGTTAGATATGGCCCCATGCTGCTGCCATAGTAAAATAATAAACTGTATACTTACCTCCTGGCTCCTCCTCCAGCACTGATCTCCGTTGTCTCTCCGGTCTCACAGCTGCTGCTGTGATCGCAAGCAGAGATGATGTCACTCTCTCCTATGCCAATCACAAGACCGCACAAAACCAGGAAGTGGAGGAGCTCTGCAGCATCCTCTCTGCCCGATCACAGCAACAGCAGTGAGACCGAGAAGATCAGAGCTGGAGGAGGAGGTAAGTATAGAGTTTATTATTTTCCTATGGCAGCAGCACGGGGGCAATATCTAACACAGGGGGGCATGGGCCACAAATAGGGGATGTGTGCCATGCATAGGGGACGTGAGTCATGCATAGGGGACGTGTGCAACGCATAGGGGACGTGTGCCACGCAGAGGGGACGTGTGCCATGCATAGGGGAGGTGAGCCATGCTTAGGGGATGTGTGCCATGCATAATGAACATGTGCCATGCATAGGGGACGTATGCCATGCATAGGGGACGTGTGCCACGCATAGGGGACGTGTGCCCTGCATAGGGGACATGTGCCCTGCATAGGGGACTTGTGCCATGCATAATGGACGTGTGCCATGCACAGGGGATGTGTGCCATGCATAGGGGACGTCTGCCATGCATAATGGACGTGTGCCATGCATAATGGGCGTGTGCCATGCATGGGGGATGTGTGCCATGCATAATGGAGGTGTGCCATGCATAATGGATGTGTACCATGCATAGGGGACGTGTGCCTTGCATAGGGGACATGTGCCCTGCATAGGGGACTTGTGCCATGCATAATGGACGTGTGCCATGCACAGGGGACATGTGCCATGCATAATGGACGTGTGCCATGCATAATGGACGTGTGCCATGCATGGGGGACGTGTGCCATGCATAATGGAGGTGTGTCATGCATAATGGATGTGTGCCATGCATAGGGGACGTGTGCCTTGCATAGGGGAAGTGTGCCATGCATAGGGGACATGTGCCATGCATAGGCAGGGCCGCACTGTCCAATGATCAATATGAGCCTTTAGGCTCAGGCGGCATGGAGGCAAGGGGAGCCGCAGAGCAGCATGCAGCCGCCTCCCTTTGTGACGTGCGCCGGCTGCATAAAGTAAAATCACCAGCGGCGGCTACCGACAGCACCCCCCTCCCCGCTCCTCACCCGTGGCCGCCACAGCAACCCCATCCCCCTGGTCCTCACCTAGGCTCAGGTGGCAGAGAGCCTTGCTGCACCCCTGTGCATAGGGGAAATTAATCTGAAATGCGTACCGCCAAATATGTTTTTACAAAAAAAGCACTGGCGACGCATCAGCGACGCAGGATTGCTGTGACAGAGAAGACAGCACTACACTCACATAGCGGGCGGGAAAGCCCATTTCACTGTCGGCTATTTGAAATGAACAGCGATGTGAAAACGACGCACCAGTGATCCCGACCAGGTCATATCGTTATCGGTATGGCTGGTGCATCGTTATGTGTGATGGGGGCTCTATACTTACAGGACCTCTGATGATGTCACAATCATGGCCGGAGCAAGATCACATGGCTGTGACATCACAAGAGGTACTTAAGCTAAACGCACACAGCACCAGGAGTCAGGTGCTGCAGACCACTTACACCCACACACCTTACACTCACCCTGCACTCACACTCACCCACCACTCACACTCGCCCTACACTCACGTCACACTCTGCTCTGCACTCACGTCACACTCTGCCCTGCACTCACGTCACACTCTGCCCTGCACTCACGTCACACTCTGTCCTGCACTCACGTCACACTCTGCCCTGCACTCACGTCACACTCTGTCCTGCACTCACGTCACACTCTGCCCTGCACTCACGTCACACTCTGCCCTGCACTCATGTCACACTTAGCCCTGCACTCACGTCACACTCACCTTGCACTCACCTCACACTTAGCCCTATACTCACCTTGCACTCATCTCACACTTAGCCCTTCACTCACCTTGCACTCACGTCACACTGTCTCTAACGCAAAACCCGTGTCGCTGATTGTTCACGGCTGGCTGGGCGCGACCAATCAGCGACGCGGGATTTCCGTTACAGCGAAACAGGCACAGTCCGCCTGGTCTCCCGGCCCCCCTCCGCTCGGTCTCCTGCCCGCTGCTCACCCGCTCCACGCTCCCTCCCGGCCGCCGCTCTATGCTGTAACTGCCCGCCGCTCACCCCGCCACTCTTCTTCTTTTCGTGGCATAGACTCCAGAAATTCAAAGGCCGTGGGGGGTGGGGGTGGAGATACCAAAGGGGGCGTCGTAATGGCCGTGAACAAGGGTACGCCCACCACATCAGGGCTATGCGCTTGGACACGCCTACTATGACGCCCCCTGTTAACTCTGTCCCCTGAGACCTTGCAATTGTTGACGCCTATACTGGAGGAAGAAGAAGACATGCTAGGGTGAGAGGCGGCTGGACAGTAGCCTGTAGCGGGTGAGAACTGAGGGGATCACCGCTGCACACTCGCACAACTGCACCGCCGTACACCCGCACCGCCGCACACCCACATATTCTAGAATACCCGATGCGTTAGAATCGAGCCGCCATCTAGTTAGAAATAAAAACACAGAGACAGTTAGCAATGCCATCTTTATTAACCCCTGGACCCTCATATCTCTACACTATACTCGTCTTTTCTCTGTTTGAAAAACGTAGCTCTCCTACATCAGAGACCACGGGGATGAGCAGATCGCATCCTCTTCCCGTGGTCTCTGATCACTGAATGAGCGAGCTGAGACCTGTGGCATTGTAAACGGTGAGGTCACACAAAACTAGTGGGTACTATGGCAACGGTGATCTCGTGTGACCTCTATTACTCCCTGTTTACCTGGCCGCTATCCCCGCGGTCTCCTAACAATTAATGAATGAGCCGTGGGGATAGCGGCCAGGTAAGCAGGGAGTAACTGAGGTCGCATGAGGACACTAGTGATTACTATGGCAATGGTGTCCTCGTGTGAGCTCACTACGGGCCCCTTTACACGCGGCTACATTTCTAGGGTGGCTACAGGTAACTTACTGGTTGCAGTGAAATCATGGAGAGATTATTCCATTTGTACACAGCAACAAGATAGAACCTTGTCTCCATGATTTCACTGCAACCAGTAAGTTACCTGTAGCCACCCTAGAAATGTAGCCGCGTGTAAAGGGGCCCTACCAGATTGAAGAAATGCAGTCTGATTGCAACAGCCAATCACAGATGCTCCCAGAGTGTGAGAGTCTGTAATTGGCTGTTGCCAGTCAATGCAGTGACTATTCTTGAAGCTTAATGGGCAACCCAGGAATCAGCAGCAGAACACTGGTAAAATATTCTATCTCTTCCTACCATCTGTCTGTTTAGCCTATTCAACCTATCTATCCTATCTGCCTGAGTATTCTTTTCTAACTTCATACAGCATGGGAAAGACCATGTTAAAAATGCATTGCACACGGAGAGTGCACAGATGTCACACAGATACCACACTGATGTTGGCTGAGAAAAACGTACATTCACATCGCAGTCGAATGCCATGCGTTTCAAAAAATGGATGTCCATTGTCCTACTCTCCTGGATGAGGAACGGTCAGATTTTCCATACGCTCATGTGTTTCCAGCCTTAAGGCCACTTCACACGCTAGGATATAGGTGAATGAGATCGTTAGCTATGTCGCGTGACCGCGATCTTTCCGACATCGTTAGTGCGTTGTCACACGCAATGATATCGTTAACGATCTAAAATTTGGCAATTTGAGAAGAATGTTTGAACGATGTAAAACAGTGGCAGGAATTGGAGAATTATGAACGACATCATTCAAAAAGTTGTCAAACTGAACGATGTTGCTGCTTCCCAGAACGTTAATGGGACGATGAATGATAGATTTGAAGTCAGGAACCCAAATTTTTGATGAACGTTCCAACGATTTTTCCTTCCTACATCGTTCGTTTACATGCAATGACGCACAAACGATATCGTTTGAATGATCACAAATCCATGACGTTTCAACGATATTGTTAACGAGATCCTAGCGTGTGAAGTGGCCTTTAGACTGTTAAAATTAATAGATTTTGTGTTACCAACAATTAGTGTTATTCCTTTCACTTCTAAGACTGTTTTGTATACTTAAAGTGAAAATGTCATTTCATTGAAAAAAAAGCACAACACTGCACTGGCTGATAATGATGGGTCATATAGCACCTAAAATAATGCTTTTTTGTTCCATATGACTTATTTTCTCACATTTTTCTGTGCTGTTTTAAAAGCTGTGTTTTATGGCAGTGTGGACGTAGCAATATACTGATAGGGTGCAGTGCAATGTGACAGCAGAGGAGGGGTTAACAGAGATAGTGACTGAGATGTGGGAAGCCAGATGACAGATCAGAAGCTTTTGCCAAGGAAAGAGGAGTTTACACTCATCCTGAGATTCTGATATTTCTTAGCAACTGTGCTGTAATCTGAAGTAATCTCATAAATTATTTCCTCACCAGGTGCAGTCAGGAGCTCACATACTGTGTAGGCCACGCCCCCTTTCCCTTGTATGGTTACATATTCCGTATTTAGTGAAAAGACAGATCTGAGTGAGAATGAACATATGTCTGTGCATCGCCCACCAAAGCAGTGGATTACTCGGGACCGGTCCCTGCTATTCTGGTCACTGGGGTATGTCACAGTAGTGGCCGTGGACCGGTTTCGTGGCCCTGGATGGACCGCAATTAAAAAGGGGAAAATGTAAAAAGGGGTAAAAATACAATTAAAGTTTGTTTGTCACTGTGACGCCACCTGTGGTATGCTGCCAAATGTGACCGCCGCTGCTTGTCTCAGCTCCAGGGGATGATGATGTGACACAGCAAGGTGATGAGCCCTCCACAGGCAGGGCAGGTTTATCCCCTGGGCTGTTGATTAAAGTTTATAGTGAAGTGACTGTGAGGTAACTGTGGGGGTGCAACTTCTAACAGCTGTGCCGCTATTCTGTCAGCCTCGCAACTTCCCAGATGCTGGTATCTGTAACCATGGTCGCTCAATAAAAACTCTCACACAAGTCTCAAGTTCAACTGGGTACTTTACTCACTGCTTTTGCTCTTGTTTTACACAGTCTCGGTTTTCCACCAGTGAGCGGTAGCGGTAGCCTGTCAGCAGCTGAGATGGCTCACCAAAAGCTCCCCCTTTCTTAATTCCTTTCGGGTCTCTCTTCCGGACTGCTCATTACTAGGGATGAGCGAGTATGCTTGTGAATACTTGGTACTCGCACGAATATCTTGGTACTCGGGGTACTCGGCGAGAACCGAGTAATCCCGCGATAATCTTGCTATGCTCAGAGTCCACTTGGACACTCTGAAGAGCTGTTCACTTATCCATTCTTAGATTCTGGCCTCTTGCCAGCTCCAGTTGAAGTGGGTCATGAGGAGATCGTATGTACTGATGCACAAATATTTGAGCAGCCACGGTCTCACGAAGGCAACGGTGGGAACGTGTCTCAACAAGAGGTGGACGATGATGAGACACAATTGCCAGAAAGTCAGGAGGAGGACCAGGGTGCAGAAGTGGAAGACCAGTGGATGATCCAGTAACTGACCCAACCTGGCAGGAGGACATGCAGAGCGAGGACAGCAGTGCACAGGGGAAGTTAGGCGTAGCATCACAAGAGGCCAGAAGAAGCAGGGTGGTGGCCGCAGGCAGAAGGCAGGCAGCCATTCCCCGGAACAACAACACGACAGAAGTTGCCAGTACAACTGTTAAGTCTTCCCGAGTCTGGCTGTTTTTCAAAGTGTCTGCAGATAATTCCATAAAGGCCATTTGCAACACCTGCCATGCCAGCATCAGCAGGGGTAGCAAAACTAGCAGCCTGACCACCACCAGCATGATCAGGCACATGTCAGCAAAGCACTTTGTGGGATGTACACCAGAGTTCAGGAGCAGTGTCTGCGGGTGACACCGCTGCGTCTTCCACTTTTGTGCGCGCAAGACAATCCCCTGTCCATACTGCATGCAAAGATGCCTCCTGTCCTTCACCTGTAGTTGCACAAGCAGAAATAGTACCATCATCAACCACGTCCTTGTCCCAGCACAGCGTTCAGTTATCCATACACCAATCTTTGGAACGCAGGCGCAAATACGCTGCCAATGCCCCACATGCCACAGTTCTAAATGCACACATTTCGCGACTGCTTGCGCTGGAAATGTTGCCTTTTAGGCTAGTGGGACAAAAGCCTGATGGCGGCGGCTGTCCCACGTTACTCGGTCTCCAGCCGCCACTATTTCTCCCAGTGTGCCGTCCCCGCATTACATAACCACATGCCACAAAACATCAGACGTGCCTTTAACAACGCAGTTTCAGGCAAAGTCCACCTAACCACGGACACTTGGACAAGTGCTTGCGGGCAGGGCCGGTACCTCTCGCTGACGGCACACGATTAATATTCTGGAAGCCGGGACCCAGTCTGAGCTTAGGACGGAACACGTCCTTCCGACACCAGGAATTGCAGACCCTAACTCAGTCAAGGTTTCACCCACAGTGTACAGCTCTGGAATGTCATGCTCCTCAGCCTCCTCCTCCTCCACTTCACCCTCCACACCAGTCCCAAGCTGGAAGCACTGCAGCACTGCCTTGGCTAAGCGGCAACAGGCTGTGCTGAAGCTAATATGCGTAGGTGACAAACCCCACAATGCTGAAGAGTTGTAGACAGCTCTGAAATAGCAGGCAGATCACTGGCTCACACCGCTGAACCTAAAGCCAGGCATTGTCGTGTGTGACAATGGCCGGAACCTGGTGGCGGCTCTATGTGCTCAACCTCGTGGTTCAGTGGTTTCTTAAATCCTACCCGGAGCTGTCGGTTCAGCGTGGATGGCCAGAGGACAGGGGAGAGGAGGAGGAGGATGATGAGGCCAGCATGGCCAGTCATGCTGTTGGTGAGGACCCTGAAGTCTTGCCTGTTAACAGTCTGGCGCACATGGCTGACTTTTTGTTACGCTGCCTGCGTCGTGACCCTCGCGTTATCAACATCTTGGCGGACATTCATTACTGGTTGGTGATACTTTTAGACCCACGCTACAAGGAGAACTTTATTTCTCTTATTCCCGAGGCGGAGAGGTCTACAAAAATGCTGCAGTACCAGAAGGCCATAGTCGCGGAATTAGTCCAAATATTCCCTTCTGAAAACACTAGCAGCAGAGGTCACGATTCGGTGGACAACCAAGGCCTCCGGCCTGAGGTGCGGGGTAGTGTCAGAAGGACTGCAAAGTTTGCAAAGATGCTGAGGGAGTACCTTGCAGATCATACAAAAGTGCTCCTAGATTCCTCTGTGCCTTATAATTATTGGGTATCCAAGCTGGACACGTGGCAGGAATTGGCTCTCTACACCTTGGAAGTCCTGGATTGCCCTGCCACTAGCGTTTTGTCAGAGCAAGTTTTTAGTGCCACAGGTGGAATCATTACTGATAAACGCACCCGCCTGTCAACTGAAAATGCTGACAGGCTGACTCTGATCAAGATGAACAAGGGTTGGATTGGGCCTGACTTCACCACACCACCACCAAATGATAGCGGAATTTAAATTTTGTGCCGGTAAATTGCAATGCACCTCCGCCACACCCACACATGGGTACACACTTCATGACTTTGGCTACTTGCTGTACTTCTCCTCCTTCTCCTCATCCGCCACCATCATATGATCAGTGCGACCGTGGTTCATGATGCCACGAAAACATAATTTATTTACATCATATTTATGATGATGATGACCCTAACCATTCAAAAGTTAGGTAGTAGTTTCATGTATACCCCCCCAGGGGTAAATGTTTTAGTCCATGCTTACAGAATGGGCATTACAAGTACAGGAGACCCGCTCCTTTGTAATGGGAACAATATTTAGAGGCTCTCCTCCATGTTTCTTTCCAGGGGTATTGGGGTGCCTCCCAATTTTTGGCTGCCCTGCCAAAGGTCAATACTACAAAACACCCACTTCCTTAAAATGGGCACATTATTTAAAGAGTCCCTCATGCACGTCTCTATCCAGGGGCATTGGGGTGCCTCCCACTTTTTGGCTGCCCTGCCAAATGGGCAATACTACAAAAGACCCACTTCCTTAAAATGGGTACATTATTTAAAGAGGCCTTCATGTACGTCTCTTCCCAGGGGCATCGGAGTGCCACACAATTTTTTTTATTTTTTTAATCTTTCATGTAATCCAAAAAACTAACATACACCAACTCTGTCTCACAAGTGGGTATGAGCCCTTAATATTTTCTCCAGGAAAATCCATTTTGGTTTCATTTTGTAACGTTTTCTTGACAGTCTGTAATGGTACCTTCACACGCCACTACCGAAGGTTAGAAACCACCGGGTGTCGGAGACAATTGTAACTTGTACCTTCAAAACACCGCGAGGTAGCAGTGTGTAATTCAGGTTGTTGCCACCGGTCACTTTGGATACCTGTTTCCCAGCCGTGCTCAAAAACAAGTAGGTATAAACCCTATGGTAGCGGCGTGTAATCGAGGAACAGGAAGGTATTTGAGTTACCTGGAGCGTGCTTGAGCGTCATGTATACCACGCCCCATCAGCTATCATTGGTGGGGAGTACTGTGTACCCATTAGCTGTCCCTGTACAGGGCGGCATATTTAACGAGATGACCAGTCACTACACATTTGCTATAGCGTCATGTATTAGCCAACCTCCCTGCCCTGGCTGGCCAATCATGATGTTATTGCATTGTCCAATCACCGTACGAGCGTCTCGTAATCCACAACTCTGGCACGCCTATGTATTGTCCCTGCTGCCCCAGGTCCTCCCATATTCCCTTGTGGTAGCGGCGTGTAAATGAGGGAAGGTGCTCTACAGAAGGTAACCTGCAGCACCCGTCGGCACTTCCAGGGAACGAAAATACCTTCTGTGGAGCACCTTGTAGCGGCGTGTAATTGCGGTATCAGGTACCGTTAGGAACCATTGGAACGAGCGCGTGCACGTGCGACACCCGGTGGTTTCTAACCTTCGGTAGCGGCGTGTAAAGGTACCATAAAAGTGGCGTTATACTCTGACAACATTGTTCACAGCAGTGACCTTGGAGTCTGAAATGCTTACATGGGTCTTCCCCATGCTGTTCCCATTTAATTTGAGCACTGTTCTGATACTTTTGTGACATTTTTAGGGTTTATCCATGCTGTTGGGGGTCATGCCAGAAAAATACTCGGGTCTCCCATAGGATAACATTGGGCTCGGTGCTCGGGCCGAGTACACGAGTATCTTGGGATGCTCGGCCCGAGCATCGAGCACCCAAGCATTTTAGTACTCGCTCATCTCTGCTCACTACCACAGGGCTAGCAGTTGCAAACTTCCCTGGGCATCCTCCCATTGGATCCCTAGTCCTATGTGAGGCCTTTACTTTGGTGTGACACTCTGTTCGGTTCCGGGCATAAAGACCCTTCACCTCAACGTTTAATGTGTGGCCAGGGCATATAGCAGCCAACCACTTTTGCAGGCCCGGTACTCTGTCAGTTGACCCAGTCCCTTGGTGTCTCGGTAAAGCCGGTATTCCACCTACACCTTGTCAGTCTCTTCAGCTATGTCAGGGGTTTCAGCTAGTAGTCCGATTCCTCCTCCTCCCCTTTACTTGCCAGGAACTCCGGACCTGTGCTCACCCTCCAGCCCTCCTAACATCTCTCTGAGGGTCAGTAGCCTCAGAATGGGTCAGCCATAAGATGATACTGGCTACCGGGTCTCGGTTTTCCTCTCTCATTACTGTCTTTCTCCTCTGTCACTCCTGTTCTCTGCTCCAACTAAAAACTGACTGTCACTCTTTCTCGGAGGTAACTACTTTTGCTCCTCCCCCTTCTACAGGTGTCTCCTCTAAGCTCCACCCACCACTCAGCTTTCCCCCACCTCTCCTCTGCCTGGCATAAAGTCCTAGGTCTGAGGATCCGGGGGCATGTTGGGTGTTTGGTTTTGGGTGCATGGCTTACCATGCCAGCTGCTGTACTATTCTGTAGCCACTGGTCCGCAGGGGTGCCACATCTGCATCACACATAGCATAGTGGAGACACCTTGTGGAAAGTTTATGAATGGTTTTCAACCAGATTTCATTATTGAAATACATTTGAAAGTTTATTATAATAATTTGTTCTCCATTATCTTATATATAAAACCCGAAGGCCACTTCCGGGAAAGGCCACGCCCACTTCCGTGATGGTCTTCGCCCAGGGCTGGTGACGTCACCAGTGCACTGTAGCCGGACTACATGCATCGGCGCGAACGTTCCCGTTTGTCCCGGCGCCTCCTCTCTCCTCCGCTCCTGCCTCCTCTGCCCGCCGCCGCACCACACTCCTCTGCCCGCGCCCCTCCTACCTCCTCTGCCCGCGGCCGCTCCACACTCCTCTGCCCGCCGCCGCTCCACACTCCTGCCCGCGCCCCCTCCTACCTCCTCTGCCCGCGGCCGCTCCACACTCCTCTGCCCGCCGCCGCTCCACACTCCTGCCCGCGCCCCCTCCTGCCTCCTCTGCCCGCGGCCGCTCCTGCCTCCTCTGCCCGCGGCCGCTCCTGCCTCCTCTGCCCGCGGCCGCTCCAGCCGCCTCTGCCCGCGGCCGCTCCAGCCGCCTCTGCCCCCTGTCCTCTGCCCCCTGTCCTCTGTCCTCTGCCCCCTGTCCTCTGTCCTCTGCCCCTGTCCTCTGTCCTCTGCCCCCTGTCCTCTGTCCCCTGTCCTCTGCCCAGCCGCCTCTGCCCCCTGTCCTCTGCCCAGCCGCCTCTGCCCCCTGTCCTCTGCCCAGCCGCCTCTGCCCCCTGTCCTCTGCCCAGCCGCCTCTGCCCCCTGTCCTCTGCCCAGCCGCCTCTGCCCCCTGTCCTCTGCCCAGCCGCCTCTGCCCCCTGTCCTCTGCCCAGCCGCCTCTGCCCCCTGTCCTCTGCCCAGCCGCCTCTGCCCCCTGTCCTCTGCCCAGCCGCCTCTGCCCCCTGTCCTCTGCCCAGCTGCCTCTGCCCCCTGTCCTCTGCCCAGCCGCCTCTGCCCCCTGTCCTCTGCCCCTTGTCCTCTGCCCCCTGTCCTCTGCCCAGCCGCCTCTGCCCCCTGTCCTCTGCCCAGCCGCCTCTGCCCCCTGTCCTCTGCCCAGCCGCCTCTGCCCCCTGTCCTCTGCCCAGCCGCCTCTGCCCCCTGTCCTCTGCCCAGCCGCCTCTGCCCCCTGTCCTCTGCCCAGCCGCCTCTGCCCCCTGTCCTCTGCCCCCTGTCCTCTGCCCAGCCGCCTCTGCCCCCTGTCCTCACCCCTCCTCTGCCCTCCAGCCTCCCCTGTTCTCACCCCTCTTCTGCCCTCCAGCCTCCCCTGTCCTCACCCCTCCTCTCTCCTCCAGCTTCCTCTCTCCTCCTCACCCCTCCAGCCTCCGCTCTCCTCACCCCTCCATATGCAATGTACAGTATGTGTATATATGTAGGCACTTCCGTCACTTTGTCCGCACTTCCCTCAACTTTGTACACACACATACACACACACACACACACACACACTCCGCTATACTTGCCACCGGCCCTACGTCCGCTGCCTGCATCTTCAGTCGACATGTCGCCGCCCCCAAACTACTGGATCCAATATACCGTCCAAGATGTCTTGCCAAACTACCCGGACGACATATTCTATCCAGTCGTCCGGGGGCGGCGACATGTCGACTCAGGTCCAGGCGGCGGGGAAAACGCAAGGTCGGTGGTAAGAATAGCGGAGTGTGTCTATGTGTGTGTATGTATGTGTGTGCTCACCACTCTGCCCACGGCGCTGCGCTGACCACGCTGCCCACGGTGCTGCGCTGACCACGCTGCCCACGGCGCTGTGCTGACCACGCTGCCCATGGCGCTGCGCTGACCACACTGCCCACGCCGCTGCGCTGACCACTCTGCCCACGGCGCTGCGCTGACCACTCTGCCCACGCCGCTGAGCTGACCACTCTGCCCACGCCGCTGTGCTGACCACTCTGCCCACGCCGCTGCGCTGACCACTCTGCCCACGCCGCTGCGCTGACCACTCTGCCCACACCGCTGCGCTGACCACTCTGCCCACGCCGCTGCGCTGACCACTCTGCCCACGCCGCTGCGCTGACCAATCTCACCGCACTCACTGTTAACCACTGAGCCACTGCACTCACTGCTAACCACTGAGCCACCGCACTCACTGCTAACCACTGAGCCACCGCACTCACTGCTAACCACTGAGCCACCGCACTCACTGCTAACCACTGAGCCACCGCACTCACTGCTAACCACTGAGCCACCGCACTCACTGCTAACCACTGAGCCACTGCACTCACTGGTAACCACTGAGCCACCGCACTCACTGCTAACCACTGAGCCACCGCACTCACTGCTAACCACTGAGCCACCGTATACTGTGCTACCCACAGAGCCGCCTGTATACACACAATTCATTTCACCATACTCCCGTAACTATTAGTAAATAAACTATATATGGATTCTAGATTACCCGATTCTTTAGAATCGGGCCACCATCTAGTTATTAAATAAAAACTTAAACAGTGGTTACGCTTTAAGTTTTTGAACACACAGATAGAAATTGGTAATATGAGTGCCATCAGGGAACTCACTGGTCAATTTACACTGAATATGTGTCGTTATAAAGGCACCTTTTTAGCAGTCTATCATCAGAGAATAGAGTCTGGCATTTGTCATTGTAAAACATGCAATTAAAATGATCTTGCTTTTGTTACCTTTGGCATATCTAGAAATTGATGGTGGTGGCGGTTTCATCGTCAATAAAATGCAGCATTGAAATGTCATAATACGGTAGATACACATGCTGAAAAAGCTCATCAGGGTGGCTAAAAAAGCTGGCATATAGTAAATCTGTGTCCAAACTGTCGCCATAAAGTATTTAAGAAAAGGTTGGGGATCTGTCTCTTAACAGGTTTCACACCTATATTTTCAGGGCGTAATTGTACACCTTCTTTTTCAAGAAAGGTATCAATGTATCATGTTTTCTTGACTTCACCAGTGAGGATAACCCGAAACATCCTATTGATCCCTAAGATTTAAATTAATAAATGTGTGGCACCCCTGCTGGGGATTACAACAGGACCCACCGATGCAGGGAGGGATGTACACCTTGGCACACACAGCACACAACACCTTCCACCCCAGACCTGGAGGGGGAGCCCAACTGGCTGTCTTAAGCCAGATCCCCTATAAAGATCCAGGCCTGAAGGGAGGAGTCAGTCAGTCTGCAGAGGCAGTCAAGCCAGTTAGTACTGAAGTTAGTTCCCGTCAGTCTGCACTCGGCAGTGAAGGGAGCAGTTTGTTCCAGAGAGACTGCAGAGGAGAGAGCAGTTAGTGAAGGAGCTGGTTGCAGGGACCAAGCCAGGCCCAGATCCAAGAAACCTGACCCAGCTGTGCTGAGCCCTAGGGAGCAGGATGGAGGCCAGTGGGAGAAGAAGGAAGAAGGGAACAGATCTGAGAACCCTTTAGCCACCCGGACACCAGAGTCCGAAGCTGCTATTCATCAAGAGTCTGTCAATAAAAGCACGGACAGACGAGGAGGATCTACTCCCCCTGAAGTAAAGAATAGAAGACTCCAAAACTGACCAAGCATAGGACCAGGGACCTGAGCAGAGAATAGGAATCCCATAGAAAGGTCCTCATTGTCGGTTGTGGAACAGCACCCTAAGAGGGAGAAAGAGCGGCAGACTCAGCTAGAGGCAGAGCTTACCCCAAACACAGCACACACTAAGAGGAGGCCTCACAACTCTCCAAGGTGAATGTCCCAAGCTGCACCGAAACCTGGTTACCCTCCTGGATCATACCTGTTACCGGACATCAGTAAAAGGTACCGAAACAAAACAATTGTGTGTGTGTGCCTGCTTCCCGCCGACGCCTGCAACGTTCACAGCAGAAACGCTACTACTATTCCCCTCATCCACCCCGCTGCCCTGAGGTAAAGCTCCACCTGTGGGGTGCTGTACTACCAAAGCTACATTTCCATCACCTCAGCGGCCGGCCGCAGCGCTGCTAACCCTATTACCAGGTACCACAGGTGGCGTCACGTCATCATCACCCCCATCCCTGCCACTGAGGGTCCATCAATAAAAAATGGGGGAACAAGAGGCGCAATAGTGCCCTATCAAAAGTGACACTGACAGTATAGGTAGTGTATATAGATTCCACTCACCTATTCCAGTTGTGTAACCCACAACTGGTTTGAAGGCATGAAAGTAATATCAGCTGCTGCAGGACCTCCACCGACCACTCGCACGTGTAAAAACCGTCACAAAATTTTGGGAAGCAAGGTGTGTAACAGTCCGCGCTGCTGAGTCCATAGGAAACACAAGGCAGATAGCATATGTGGCTACATATGTCCATGACATTGAGCAGCTGCCATGCCACCACTACACTATGTGTGTGTCTGCACATGTGCTGCACTACTTGAGTAAACCTACATGCCACACAATATCATGTGCTGGATCACTGTGTTGTGTCCAGGTGACCCTCTGCCCACACCACACCAGACCACAATGAATATGTACACACATTTCTCACATACACTGTTGACCAAATACCTTAACCTGGCTCATGGCTACCAACACATAATGTGTCTCGTACCCAGCCATAGGTGCCAATGGGTGTGAAAGCATTGGGCACAACAAAAACCTTGATCAGACTGCCCTCCATCCCCAAGTAATCAGTCTCACACGTAGTCATTTGGATCCAAAATAATCTATTATTATTTGTAGGCACATAAAAAAATTCAAAAAGTACGGAAAGGAAAGACAATGGACATTAAAACATCATGTTACATTGTAAACATAAATCAAACACAGAAACACAATACATAATAAACTTTGTAACAATGTTAAAGTGTGCACCACCCACATATCACAAATAAAGCCTCAACTACCTAACTAACTAAAACATGTGCACACCAGAACATTTTAAAATAAAAAAAACATGGTGCAGCCACCCTGCTGTGTACACCATGGCCACCATGCCCTGCCCTCACAGCAGCAGCCACACTACAGGTGCTGGTTCTGCCAGCCCACTGCCCCAGGGCCATTAAAGTAGGAGCAGTATGCGTCTCTACTGTTCCTGGCGTCCTGCTGAGTGCGACCACGGCTCAGAGGCTGGAGTGGCGCCACACCATGGTCGTCATCACGCCAAGCCCCTGGAAGGACCTCCCCTATTGTGGGGTCCACAGAATCTACATAACTTGCCGGCGTGTATGATGCTCGATCCCTACGACGTAGGAAGTTATGCAGCACACAGCAGGCCAGCACTACCGCGTCAATAGATTCCAGTTTCATATGCATACGCGTAAGAAAAACCCGGAATGTATTCGCCATGATTCTGAACGCATTTTCAACCACACGGCGGGCCCAGGATAGCCGGTAATTGAAAATGCTCCGCTCAGAAGTAAAGGGTCCTCTGGGGATATGGCCGTAGTAGGTGTGCCTGAAGTGGGAACGCTTCATCCCCCACAAACGCGAAGTTGAGATGATGGCTTGTCTCTTCATTTGAGGGCAAGTTCAGCCCACCTCTCCTTAGCTCTTGTGCCAAGGAGCAGTGTGTGAACACACCCCCATCTGAGATTCGCCCGTTCATGCCAACGTCCACGTAGAGGAACTCATAGTTCCAATCCACCAGGGCCATGAGGACTATACTAAAATACCCATTGTAATTATAATACAAAGAGCCCGAGTTGGGGGGTTTAATAATCCTCACGTGCTTGCTATCCAAAGCTCCACCGCAGTTTGGGAAGTTCCACCGGCTTTCAAAGCCTCGGGCTACTTGCATCCTTTCTGCGGGTGTTTCTGGCAACTGCATGTAGGATGGCAGCAGAGCACTCCAGATGGCCTCACACGTCTCAGGGATCAGGCGGCTCAGCAAGGACAGTGATACACGTGAGGTGTATTGCAGGTCGGTCCTTGACCGGCCTGTAGCCAGGAACCGCAAAGTAATTACCAAACGCTCCTCAGCTGATACAGATCGACGCATGACAGTGTCCTGACGGGCTATCAATGGCCCTACACGTTTCAAAAGGAAGGTGAAAGAGTCCTCGGACATACGGAGGTAGTTTCTGAAATCATGCTCATTATTATCCTCCAGCTCTCCCAACAGCTGCATGTGGCGCCGGGTGTCTCGGCGGCGAAGCCAATCCCGACTCCACACACGCCGTTGTCTGCGATGCAGCAACCTTTCATATCTATCTTCCAGCCACAATTGCTCTTCCTCCAAGGCAAGAGCCACGATCACATCTCCATCAGGGTCAAACATCATGTCACGTATCAGCACCTGTATATGATAAACAGAAATTATCAGTAAATTGAGCAATATGGTCACGTTTGCATATAAAGTAAGCCTCACAATAATAAGACTGGCCACTAGGGAAAAGCATATACAAACAGTCGTCTGTGCACCACACACATCCTTTTTACCATTGCACGGCCATCAAGCACAGTGGCCCGAAAACAAAGGAAACATGTGTGGCACCCTGTGCCAGGTCACCACAGACTCCCTTGAGACATGGAAGGATATTACACAGCGAGTAATCCACTAAACACACAACACCCTTTCACCCCAGGCCTGTAGGGGAGCTCCACTGGTTGCCTTAAGCCAGTTCCCCCTATAAATACGGGTTCTGGAGGGAGAAACACCAGAGTGTGCAGTCACTCCGCCGTGCTGCCTCTGTCCGCACGCCTCCGGTCCCCTCTTCTGCTGCGGCTACTTCCAGCTCTCCCCTGTCCTTCTGGCTTCCTGGTAGGTCACATAGGTCTTGCACATTCTTAAAGGGCCAGTGCGCCCAATTTCCTGTCATCCCTCTCAGCCAATAGCTGCTGAGGGGTGGCTACTTAATCTCAGGTTGTGCATTCAGTCAGTGCCTGGGCAATCTTCTGTGCTCCTTGAGTGCCTGTCCAGGTCTGGCTGTGCTGCAGTATTCTACCTATGCACTGACATTTACACCTGTGTTTTGTATTCTTGCAGAGGGGTCCTGTCCAGCCTCTCGTGAGCTCCACTCCAGTCCCAAGACTTCTCCAGCAGTTCTCCGGAGGATCCCCTCTCCACTCTTACCTTCCTTCGTTGTATACTGTGAGCTCTTGGAGTCGGTTAACAGGCTCCGGGGTCATCGGTCCTCTCACTGCAGGTCTGCGTCAGATCCCTGTATAGGGTCACTGTCGCAGGGCTCCATGGGAGGTTTCTGGTGGCTCTGACCCTGTGGCCCTCTTCAGGGGTGTCGTATCTTTTACATTTGTTTTTGTCTGTAATAAAACCCCTTAACCTGCTTTCAGTCTCCCGAGTGTTTCTGGTATCGGCATCTACAGATGCTGTGGTCCAGTGGGTCCCCCGGTCCATTCCGTCTGTGCTGGCGTGACAGATTTTGCCCAGGCCATGGACCCCGGCGATACTAGATTCGACGCTCAAAGGGAGCTGGCTAGCCTCCGTCAGAGCCAGGAGCAGGTGGTTGCTTTTATGCGCAACCTAGAGACCCGTCTAGGATCTCTGCAGGTGGCCGACCCCTCATTGTCTTCCCATATTTCAGGTCTCCACCAGGAGCTGGACCATCAGGGAGAGATGCAAGCCCAGATGCTCAACTATGTGACATCAGTGGAGCAACGCCTCACGGCTATGCAGAGGGCGCCATCCCCTCAGGTCGCAGTACCTGCACTGATTCCCGGAGCCATAGGAGGCGCCACCTCTTCTCCTCACCTCTGCAAACCCACAAGGTATTCCGGGGATCCAAAGTTGTGTCGGGGGTTCCTCAACCAATGCCAACTGCATTTCAGATTACTACCGCACCAATACCCCACGGACGTGGCAAAGGTGGCCTTTCTGGCTTCACATTTGGAGGGCGAGCCTTTGGCCTGGTTCAAGCCGCTATTGGAAAGAGAGGATCCGATAGTATCCAACCTTCGGGCTTTCCTGGATACCTTCCGTAAAATCTTTGATGAACCTGGCTGGATAGCGTCTGCGACCGAGGCAATCTTCAGTTTGCAACAAGGTACTCTGTCTGTAGCCCAATGCGCTATTCAGTTCCGTACTTTGGCTTCGGAGCTTCGGTGGGCCAACGAGCCACTGATCGGAGTCTTCCGGCGAGAGTTGTCTGGTCGCCTCAAGGACGAACTGGCTGTTCGGGATCTGCCTGGTACCTTGGACGAATTAATTTCCCTTGCCGTCTGGATTGACCGTCGTCTGCAGGAAAGGATGAAAGAAAGGACCCAGGAGAGAAGACCGCTTCGCTTGGCTCCCTCCTTCCAGAAGCCTCTCCTACCGGTTCCCTCTTCTTCTGTCATCAGTCCCCGAGAGCGTGAGGAGAGAGTCGCTCGAAGACTGTGTCTCTACTGCGGGGGATCCGACCACTTCCGCCGGCAATGCCCCAAGAGGCCGGAAAACTCCTCCACCTAGGACAGGTAAGAGAGGCCATCCTAGGTGAGAGTGCTTCCTCTCTACCCCTAACTATTTCCATACAGGTCAGAGTTGGAGAGAGACAGTTCTCTGAGTCGGCGTACCTGGATTCCGGATCGGCAGGTAATTTCATTCAGCGTGATGTGGCGCTGCATTACGGCATTCCCATACGTCCCTTGCAGCATCCCCGTATCATCACCTCTGTCGATGGACGACGTGGACGAAGGAGAACTGCAGATCGGGGCCCTCCATACTGAGAAGATCGTCTTTTACGTGTTACCTACGCCTTCTCACCCATTCATGCTAGGTCTGCCATGGCTACGTACGCATGAGCCAGTCATTGACTGGCAAATAGGGGAAGTCCAGCGTTGGGGTCCGGCTTGCCATAGCCACTGCCTGCTGTCTGTCCGTCCTGCCCACCTACCTCCCTCTCCTTCATTCATGCCTGGATTACCGTCAGCCTACTGGGCCTACGCTGATGTGTTCGACAACCGAGAAGCAGAGACCCTACCCCCGCACAGACCATAGGCTGTCCTATCGAGCTGGTTCCCAGGGCTTCGCTCCCTACTGGTCGCATCTACCCGTTGTCTCCAGCTGAGACCCAGGCTATGTCGGAGTACATCACGGACAGTCTGGCTCGGGGATTCATCCAGAAATCTTCATCTCCAGTTGGTGCTGGATTCTTCTTTGTCAAGAAGAAGGATGGGTCTCTGCGACCTTGCATTGACTATCGAGGTTTGAACGCCATCACGGTAAAGAACAAATATCATCTGCCTCTTAATCCAGAGCTCTTCGTTCGACTCAGCGGATCTCGGATCTTCACCAAGTTGGATCGGCGAGGGGCATACAATCTCGTCCGCATTCGTGCCGGTGATGAATGGAAGACGGCATTCAATACCCGTGACGGACATTACGAGTACCGAGTAATGCCTTTTGGACGAAGCAATGCACCCGCAGTGTTCCAAGAATTTGTGAACGATGTCTTCCGAGACCTTCTGTACGTCTGCGTGGTCGTCTACCTCGATGACATCCTGGTGTTCTCTCCTGATCTGCGTACTCACCGAAGAGACGTCCGGCAAGTTCTTCTTCGCCTACGGGAGAACCGATTGTACGCCAAATACGAGAAATGTCTCTTTGAGTGGTCCTCCTTGCCCTTCTTGGGTTACGTCATCTCTGATTTCGGCCTGGAGATGGATCCGGAGAAGGTGTCCGCTGTCATGAAGTGGCCTTGTCCCGTCGGGATCAAAGTCGTCCAGAGGTTCTTGGGTTTCGCCAATTATTACCGGCAGTTCATTCCGCATTTTTCTGACCTGGTCAAGCCTCTCACCGCGCTCACCCGTAAATGGTCCCCTGTGAACGGATGGACCATAGAGGCTGAGGCTTCGTTCCAAGCACTTAAGTGTGCCTTCTCCTCTGCGCCGGCCCTGCACAGACCCGTGGCAGGACAAGCAATTCTTTCTGGAGGTGGACGCATCCTCCACAGGTGCTGGGGCCGTTCGCACACAGAAGGCCTCCTCCGGACGCATGGTGTCTTGTGGTTTCTTTTCAAATGCCTTCTCGTCCTGTGAACGAAATTACTCCATCGGAGACCGTGAGTTGCTCGCCTTCAAAATGGCGTTGGAGGAGTGGCGCTAACTCTTAGAGGGCGCGGTGCATCCGGTGGTGATCTACACGGACCACAAGAATCTGGCCTACCAACAGTCCGCTCAGCGGCTTAATCCTTGTCAGGCCCGTTGGTCTTTGTTCTTTGCTCGATTTGATTACCGTCTCCATTTCCGTCCGCAGATAGGAACATCAAGGCCGATGCTCTGTCCCGGTCCTTCATCACCGACGACCAAGAGGAGGAACCTCGCTCTATCATCGACCCATCCAAGATGGTCGTGGTAGCTATGCTCCGTCTGTCGCAGCTTCCTCCAGGTAAGACGTTGGTACCTGAGCCTGACCGACAGCGCGTTCTCTGTTGGGGACATTCCTCCAGAATTGCTGGGCATGCAGGATTGACGAAGACCCTCCAATTCATCAGTCGTCACTATTGGTGGCCGAGGATGCGCCAAGAGGTGACTGACTTCGTCTCGGCCTGCTCATCTTGTGCCCGCAACAAGACTCCCAAGCAGCTACCAGCTGGACGACTCCTGCCCTTGCCGGTACCATCCGAACCATGGAGACACATTGCTATGGACTTCATCACGGACCTTCCTGCCTCTTCCGGTAATACCGTCATTTGGGTTGTGGTGGATCGTTTCTCCAAGATGGGTCTCTTTGTTCCTCTGCCTGGGCTTCCATCGGCTCCCAAGCTGGCAGAGCTGTTTGTTCTTCACATTCTCCGATTGCATGGTCTACCATCTCACATTGTTTCCGACAGAGGTGTGCAGTTTGTGTCCCGGTTCTGGCGGTCCCTCTGCACGAAGCTTGATGTCTCCTTGGACTTTTCATCGGCCTATCATCCTCAATCCAACGGACAAGTCGAACGGGTAAACCAGGTACTGACCGGCTACTTCATCACCCCACACCATGACGATTGGGTTTCCTTGCTCCCATGGGCGGAGCTGTCCTACAACAACCACATCGGTGAGTCTTCTCAAAAATCTCCATTCTTTGTCATATACGGACAACATCCTAGAATCCCGATTACCCTGGCTCTCACGACTTCCAAACCAGCAGCTGAAGAGGTGGCTCGGGACTTCTCTAAGATCTGGGAATCGACTCGTATAGCTCTGGAGAGAGCCACAAGACGGATGAAGGGCCTGGATTCCCCGTTGGTCCAGCCTGGAAACAAGGTATGGCTCTCCTCCAAATACGTTCGCCTTAAAGTTCCATCGTACAAGTTCGCTCCGCGGTTCATCGGACCCTTTGAAGTCCTCCGACGGTTGAACGAGGTATCCTACCAATTGTGACTGCCTTCTTCCTTGCGGATTCACAATTCTTTCCACCGTTCTCTCCTCAAGCCAGTGGTACTCAACCGCTTCTCTCAAGATCCGGGTGTGCATCCTCCTCCTGTCTCCGACAATGACGTGTTCGAGATCAAGACCATCCTGGACATGAAACGAAGAGGGCGTCAAACATGGTACCTGGTCGACTGGAAAGCTTTGATCCTGAGGAGAGGTCCTGGGTGAGGGGAGGAGGACGTTGCGGCGCCTCGTCTCCTCCGGCGTTTTCACGCCCGTCTTCGGCGAGGGACGCGTGGGGAGGGGGGTACTGTCAGTTTCCCCTCCGGGTCCGCGCCTGCAGCTGCTCCCTTGGTGCCTGTCTCTGCATCCCTCACTCACCGGCTGCTCCGGGGGTCCCGCTCTGTGTGCCTCCGCTGTGCTGCCTCTGTCCGCACGCCTCCGGTCCCCTCTTCTGCTGCGGCTGCTTCCAGCTCTCCCCTGTCCTCCTGGCTTCCTTGCAGGTCGCATAGGGTGCACGCCCGCGCTCGTGCACATTCTTAAAGGGCCAGTGCGCCCAATTTCCTGTCATCCCTCTTAGCCAATCGCTGCTGAGAGGTGGCTACTTAATCTCAGGTTGTGCATTCAGTCAGTGTCTGGGCAATCTTCTGTGCTCCTTGAGTGCCTGTCCAGGTCTGGCTGTGCTTCAGTATTCTACCTATGCACTGACATTTACACCTGTGTTTTGTATTCTTGCAGAGGGGTCCTGTCCAGCCTCTCGTGATCTCCACTCCAGTCCCAAGACTTCTCCAGCAGTTCTCCGAAGGATCCCCTCTCCACTCTTGCCTTCCTTCGTTGTATACTGTGAGCTCTTGGAGTCGGTTAACAGGCTCCGGGGTCATCGGTCCTCTCACTGCAGGTCTGCGTCAGATCCCTGTATAGGGGTCACTGTCGCAGTGGCTCTGACCCTGTGGCCCTCTTCAGGGGTGTCGTATCTTTTACATTTGTTTTTTGTCTGTAATAAAACCCCTTAACCTGCTTTCAGTCTCCCGAGTGTTTCTGGTATCGGCATCCACAGATTCTGTGGGCCAGTGGGTCCCCCAGTCCATTCCGTCTGTGCTAGCATGACACCAGCACTACAAGGAGGTTTAGCTTCCAGGACACCCAAAGCACCACCAAATGAGAGCCCGGAGTCTAGGCCAGACAGGAAGTCCCATAGAAGTGACCTCAGTGCAGCAAACCCGGGTGTGGAGAGTCACACAGAAAGAGAAGTAACGGTCTGGTCGGGTTCCAAACCTGCCAGACTCTGACAGAGTAACTGAAACCAGAAGGCCTACAACCCTACTCACTGTGGAAATCCAGAAGTGTTTACCCCATCTCCGGTCGAGTGTACCCGTACAGAACACCAGTAAAGGTACCAAAAGACTTTATGTGTTCGTGTCCCTCCTTCCATCTGCACCACACTGACCGCGCTACCCTATTACCCTCACCACAACCTACAGCCCTGGGGACTCCCGCTCGTCCTGTAGGGAGCGGTTCCACCTTGCTGCCGCCCATCACCCCGGAGGCCCAAGCAGCGCCAGTGCCATCACCGGAACCCTACAGGTGGCGTCACGACAGACATTTTATTATTTTTTTGCCATCTCCATCTTTTATCTGCATCCCCCGGGCCCACGGCCTCAGGCACCGCTACCCGTGACTTCCCCCAGAGACCGCGCCTAAGTGATCCGAGTACCCCCCAGGGCCTGGGCCGGACACATGCTCACTGATCAGCCCCGTCCATCCTTGAACACTTTGTAGACATGAAAATTGTTAAGCTTCAGGCCATATCTGTGTCAAAAATGTACATGTGTCACCACAAAGCACGTCTATACATGTCATAACAACAATGTAGCATACCATATATTTACACTTCTGCAGTCTGTAAGTAAAAACGTACCACAGCCTTTGTGGGTGAGTAATCTCAGATGCCACGAAGAAGAGTATACATGACTCATCATGTAGCGGTGAAGGGCCACATGTATTTGCAAGGGGGGATCTCCACATCTACACATTTGTTGCTGGCACAAGCCTCAATCCATGCCTGATCCTAGCCATGTAGGTACCAGTGTGTGTTGGCCCCAAACAGTATGATCTTTCCGCTAAATTGTCCATCTCTGCAAACAAACACTCAAGCATCCAGCAGCCATGATCCTGTATGGCAAATGGAAACAAACACATTACTTCAAAACCTACAATGTGCCAATGTAGGTGAACAACATGGTTTTCAAAATACACAATCGTGTTATTCTAAATCTTTTTGTAACTAAACTGACAACACATGGGCGTCACATAAAGTACCCTATTGCGTTACCAAAGGAAATTTGGCGTACTGTTTCTACACGCTGCAACATCCATGTCTGCACACAAATACTAACTTAATGACTCTGGTCAGCAAGCGTGTCGCCCATCCGGCGTGAGCTCCTTTTATCTGCGAATCAACCAATCACCACGCTTTGTAGTCACGTACTCAGCAGGCGAATGGGTGTTCACAGGTGCTGCAAAGTAATGTGTCTAATTGGTGTCTGATGATTGGTCAGGGTCAGGATAAATTTCCCTGTTGTCGGCTAGCCCCTGTCCAGACAGGAATGTGCATTGAGCTAGTGGTGTCTATGATTCCTTTCTCTGTTGGGACGACGGTAAGTGTACTCTCATGGGTATCTTATTTGCGTGCTAATGGTTTTTCTGAGACGCTGATGCTGTAGCTACATGCTGCTTAAGCGCATTGTAAGTCAGTTCAGGGAGCGCCATGTAGAAGTGTATTTAGTGTGTTAATAATAGTCTTTAACAATCCAACCTGTCTGCACTACACATTGTTAAATAGTTATGTAGCCATGTTTATGTGCAATTCCAAACATTGTTGTGGTGTGCTACTTCAATGTCGGAGGTGTCTTTTTCACAATGATCATGGCCCATCTTTTTCCTTTTTTTTTTCTTTTTTTTTAATAACATAGCCATACATACATTCACATCAAAGCTTATTGATGCCTCCTTCAGCAAGGGTGTCCCACATGCCAACATACATGATCCACACATGTTATTTCCGTGCAACCAAAGGGGATGTAGATACTCAGTATTGTGTGATGTATGCTGGCCATGTGTCGGCCATGAATTTTCATATGTTCTAATTTTTCACACATGGCTGGGTATTGGATGGATAAATTAGTTACATTAGATACATTAGTTTACATTGGATAGATAAAGATTTAGTTTTATATTTCTTCAGCCTTTGGACCAACCCTTTAACCCCTTCACCCCCTGGCAGTTTTTCGTTTTTCCCTCCCCTTCTTCCAAGAGCCATAACTTTTTATTGTTCCATCAGTATAGACATATGAGGGCTTGCTTTTTGGGAGATGAGTTGTACTTTCAGATGAAGTCATCAGAAACAACAAGAAAAAGTATATGCATATCATGACCAAATACTTTGCAATAAAAAATAAATAACTAAAAACTAGTGCTGTTAAAAACACAGGGTACATGATGCATACCTTGTTGCAAAAAACTTACTTAAGCCATCCCACCTCGTCATAGTGAACCATTTCGGGACGGTCCCTACTCTAACTGAATTATGACCTGCCTCTGTGCACACTGACCTCATTGGAAGCTGTCGAGTGTTACCAGGTCCCAAAACGGAATCTCAGAAATGGGATGAAGTATAACTGCTCAACTCAGTAAGGGGAAGGGTGGGACAAGTTGTTAAATGGAAATATCTGCAATTTTTTGTTAAATGGAAATACTGATAGCCTAAGTTAGTGCAAACTACACTGTGTTCCAAAATATTATGCAAATTGGTTTTAAGTGTCAAAGGGTTTTACTTTCATTTTTTTTTTTCAATGAAACCCATTAATGGTATTGTTTCTCAGGGTTCTTTGGATCATTGAAATCAATCTCAGATATCTGTGATAATTAGTTTGGCAGGTGAGCCCAATAAAAGGAAAACTGGGTGCCCCACAATATTAAGCAGGCCACAGTTTTCAAGTAATATGGGAAAGAAAAAGGATCTCTCTGCTGCCGAAAGCAACAAATAGTGCAATGCCTTGCACAAGGGATGAAAACATTTGATATTGCACGAAAACTTAAGCGTGATCATCGTATTGTGAAGAGATTTATGGCTGATTCTGAGCACAAATGTGTTTGTGCAGATAAAAGCAGAATGAGGAAGGTTTCTGCCAGGCAAGCTCATCAGATTAAGAGAGCAGCTGCTAAAAAGGCCTACAAACAGATATTTGAAGCTGCTGGTGCCTCTGGAGTCCCTTGAACCTCAAGGTTTAGGATCCTTCAAAGGCTTGCTGTGGTGCATAAACCTACTATTCGGCCACCCCTAAACAGTGCTCACAAGCAGAAACAGTTGCAGTGGGTCCAGATATACATGAAGACTAATTTTCAAACAGTCTTATTTACTGATGAGTGCCGAGCAACCCTGGATGGTCCAGGTGAATAGAGTAGTGGATGGTTGGTGGATGCCACCATGTCCCAACAAGGCTGCGATGTCAGCAAGGAGGTGGAGGAGTCATGTTTTGGGCTGGAATCATTGGGAAACAGCTGGTAGGCCCCTTTAAGGTTCCTGAAGGTGTGAAAATGACCTCTGCAACGTATATAGAGTTTCCAACTGAGAACTTTCTTCCATGGTACAAAAAGCAAAAACGTGCCTTTAGGAGCAAAATCATCCTCATGCATGTCAATGCAGAATCTCATGCTACAAAGAATACCTCTGTGCTATTGGCTGCTATGGGCATAAAAGGAGATAAACTCATGGTGTGGCCACCATCTTCCCCTGACCTCAACCCTATAGAGAACCTTAGGTGTATAATCAAGCAAAAGATCTATGAGGGTGGGAGGCAGTTCAGATCAAAACAGCAGCTCTGGGAGGCTATTCTGACATCATCCAAAGAAACACAAGCAGAAACTCTCCAGAAACTCACAATATCAATGGATGCTAGAATTGTGAAGGTGATATCAAATTAGGGTTCCTTATGTTAACATGTAACTTGGCCTGTTAGGATGATTTGGAGTTAAATAGCTTTTCATTTCAGTGAATGTGACCTGTTAATGCTGCAAATTCAATGAATGAGCATTTTCAGTTCTTTCAAACATATCAAATGTTTACAAACTCTACTGTGTGTAATAATTTGGAACAGTGCATTTAGAGTTTTTTTAATTTTGAAAATTATACTGTTGTCATAGGGAGATTTCTTCAATAAAATTTGATGTATACTCTAATGGGTGATGCCTTTTATTACACTGACTGTCATTTGCACCAACCATTTAGAAAAATCAGAGAAAAATAACATTTGCATAATAATTTGGAATACAGTGTATTGTGAACATGCATGTAGAGCATGTTCACATTGACCACCAAATAAACTGAAAAAACAAGAAAAAAGTATGTTCATATTATGACCAAATACCTTGAAATAAATAAATAAAAAGTAGTGCTGTTAAAAACATTGGGTACTTGGTGCACATACTTTACACACTCTACAGGCATGTTCACACTAGATTGCTCTGACTTCAGTATTTCAATTTAACTACATGTCTTCGGGCAAGATAGGGAGGGAACAATGCTTACCCTTTCTGAGTTGAGCACTTATATTTCATCCCATTTCTGTGATTCCAGTTTGGGACCCAGTCACACTCGACATCCTGTTTCCAATGAGGTCAGTGGTGCAGTGGCAGATCATAATACAATTAGAGTAGGGATCGTCCCAAAATGGGTCACCATGACGAGGTGGGATGGCTTAAGTATGTTTTTTGCAAAAAAAGGCATACACCGAGTGCCCTGTGTTTTTAATAGCACTAGTTTTTATTTATTTATTGCAAGGTATTTGGTCATAATATGCACATACTTTTTCTTGTTGTTTCAGTTTTTTTCACAGACATTTATTTTCAATGGGTCAAAAGGGGGGTGATGTCAACATTTCTGACGGTTTTTAATATTTTTAAAAACTTTTTTACATCTTTTTCTTTATTTTACACTGGCCTCTAGAGGGCCTCAGTGCTGCAGACTGTGATCGCTTGTCCTATGTACTGATGAGCTGTAGCATGACATGTTGTGGAGGCCAGGGTAGCAAGGAGCGGGATGTAGGGGGTCAGGGAAGCCTACTCTGGCCCTGATACTAGGGTCCCTGGCTCGCCCTGATCTCAAAGGTACCTCTGAAGGTGAGGAGGTTCGAGCCACTGACCTAAATCCCTGACTCCTGAGAAGCCCTAGGCATAAGCCCCTGCCTCCACCCATGGACAAGGAATCCAGCAACTTCCAATGGAAAATATTACAGCAGCTCAGGATCAGCTTCTGCTCACGTCAGGTCACAGTCCAGAAGTGAACTGAATCAGCGACAACAGGTGGATGTCAACTGATCCATTTAAGCCCAGACATGCCCTTCAGCTTACCTAAGCATTCACACACACACCCCTGCTACTACATGCTCCGCTCATTAGCCTCATCTACTAACACTGAGCAGGGAAAAAAAAGGCTTCATTTAAACCTACAGCAGCAGCACTTCCATACTACAAAGCAGCTAATACGTAACATAGCACTTCAGTACATAGGGGAAGTGATCACTTCCTGTGGATGCCGCTGCTCGCTAGGCATCCACAGGAAGTGAATCAGGACAGCTTCTGGGGTCATCAGTGAATGACAGCGCGATACAAAGGGTTAACATCGGTGATCAGATCACAGATGGCTACACATCTCAGCTGATAACATCAGCTAAGATGTGCAGGGGATAATGCGGGCTCACAGCGTGAGCTCACATCAAAGGATGGGAGGTGGCCTATGATGCACATGTGCGTCATAGGCCGTGAAAGGGTTGAGCATTTATAGAGTTCTATTACAATACATATTGCTCACCATGAGATGACTAGATAAAACTGTCTGTTTATAGTAAAACAAGTTGTAGATAACTTTAGCACCAAGTTTAACAATTATTTTTTAAATTCTCTTCTTGGATGTGTATGAGTACTTGCCACATATCACAGTGGCATGCAAAAGTTTTGACACCGTTGTCAAAACTATTATTATTGTGAGTAGTTAAGCAAATTGAAAATTAAATTATCTCTAAAAGGTATACAGTTAAACATGACACATTTCCCTTGTATTATAGGGAAAAAAAAGTAATATTTAACATTTTAAAAATTACAAAAAGGAAGATGGATCGATGCAAAGGTTTTTGCACCAACCTACATGGTTAGTATGTAGTAGCACCCTATTTTGCAAGTATTGCAGCTTGTAAACACTTTTTGTAGCCAGCCAAGAGTCTTTCAACTGTTGGTTGAAGTATTTTTATTCATTCTTCCTTGAAAAAGTCTTCCAGTTCTATGAGATTCCTGGGTCATCTTGCATGTGTCAAGCCCCAAAACCTGGGGTACTCGGGTATCAGGCTCGGTGGGTGCTTTCACAGGCGTTGTCACGGGTGGCAGCGCCTGAGCCCGTGGCCTGGGTAACACTTCAATAAGAGGTGTATGTACAGGGGATTAGAGTTTGACGCCACCTGTAGTACCTGGTGATGGGTCATCAGCACCGCCACAGTCCTCCGGAGGTCGATGGTAATGCGGCTGAGATGGCAAAGCTCCCTACAGGTGGAGCTGGGCCTCTGGAGCAGCGTTCCTGTAAATAAACAGGTTGATGGAGATAACCACATAAAGGCAAAATCACTTTCTCCCGGGCACTTCACTGTAAACGTTCAGCAGCAAAATACAGAGTCCACAGCTCAGCAAGATGGTATTCAAACAGGTAGCTCTACGGGTGACTGCAAGTGGATGCCAGGTGGTATGGTGGAACCCGTGGTAAACCTTAGTTGACGAACCCGTATCCTTTCTTCCCTGCCTAGGATGAGTTTATACCCAATGGCTCCGTGTAGGTAGACTTGGGGCTCCCCTCCCTCGTGGTGAGGAAGCAGGCAGACCGCTCTGTCTGGCAGGGTGCCGCAGCTGATAAACAAACCGCAGCAGCCGGTTCACGACTGCAGAGGTAGACTCTGGCCGTTTCCCCGGGCCCGGCGTTCCCGTGGTGGACTGGGGAATTCCCTGGAGTATGGTTGCTCCACGCTGGGGTTCCTCCTTTCTCTCTAGGGCCCTGTCTCCGCACGTCAGGCACCCTCTCTCAGGATCCCCTCAGGATCCTCTCTCTCTTTTCCTCCAGATCAGTGTAGAGCTGTCCAGGTAAACCTTCCAACTCGCTCCACAAATCTACACTCCTTTCCAACTGTCCTGACTCCTCTCCTCCACAGACTAGCCTGTGGCACCCCTGTGACCAGGGTGGCCACATAGGGAACTGCAGCCAGGTAGAAGGTTAGACGGTTTATGCACTAAACACCCTCACGGACATCTCCCACACAACAAGGAGGCAGCACCCAACCCGGAGCCCGAAACTATAGGCGGGCAAGGGGTGGTGGGTTTAGAGGAAAGTGGGTGGGAACGCATGTAGGTCAGGTGACAGAAGGTACAAATAGAGGAGAAAGAGGAGGAAGGAGTTAGTAGGCCAAGGGTACTGACCAGCAAAGACACAGTGAGACGAGCAGCACAGACACCTGAAAGAGAGTGACACACATCCTTGTGGGGTTTTGCTTGTTGGAGATGCAGAATCCACAGAGTCACAGAAACCATAGAGAGAAAGCTCATCCATAGCCCATCCCAGGGGAGTGCGAGGAAAGAGACCGGACCAGCATTACTGGGTCCGAGGAACACGGCAGCACTGACTAACTGGTGGAGAAGTTTTCCCTAATTGTGCTGGAGTTACACGGGCTAGAAGGAGTCTGGTAACGCCTTGCAGGAAAGGGTTACTGCAGACTAGGCACACAGCAGAGTGTCGGCTCTGAAGGGAACCGATGATTCACCCGGCTTCTCAGATTAACCAATGTGGAGCTTTAACTCCAGGTTGGAGTTCCCACAACAAGGGTAGAAAGCACAGCAGTGACCACGAGGACCCACAAGGGTCTGAGCTGCCACTATACTATCCGGAGACACTTAAAGAGGGAGAGAACAACCTGGAAGGACTTAGGAGTAGTGAGGGGTCTCAGAGTGACAGCCTGGCTGCAGTGGGTTCAGTGTTACCGGAGTGAATTGACTGTGAACTGTTAAGAACTGAATTGCACTGTGAACTGCTGTTAACTGTGAAGAAGCTGATAAGTAAACCCGGTGAACCTGCCTGTGTGTCCGTGTTTGATTCCAGGTACCCTGAACTGTTTAAAATACCTTTTATCCTGTCAGGAGCAGCCCGACCCACGGCGGGCTCATCTATCTGGCTGCAGCCCCATCATCCATCCTCCTGGCAGAGCAGCGCTGCAGCGGTGGTCCCATTACTGACCATAACCCGTGGGTGGCGTCACGACAAACTTTATTTCTTGTAAATATCCCTTTTACTTGTAAGAACCCGGGACACGGTCCGGACCAGAACCTCCGTGACATCCCCAGCAGCGCCCCGGTCCGGTACCGAGTACCCCGTCCCAGTGGCCTCCACAAGCCGCTCTTTCTAGAGGCAAATATATCTCCCTCCCGGGTAACCTCCCACTCCTATTCTAATGTGGGAGTGCAGGAATGGGTCCAACCCACCAACCTAGGATCCACTTGCAAAGGGGGAAAATTACACCTCTTTTACAGGTACAATACCCGACTGTGACGCCTGACTTCGTGGGGCGCCACACATGCACTGCTGTTTTGAGTTCAATGATGAGTTTCAATGGTGATCAGATTAGGGAACTGTGAGGCCTATTGTAGAACCTTGAGCTTGCACCTTTTGAGGTAGTCTGTTGAGGACTTTGATATGTGTTTTGGATCATTCTACATATGTAGAAGCCATCCTCTTTTAAATTTCAACTTTTTTACACAAGGTATTATGTTTGTATCAAGAATTTGTTCAAATTTCATTGAATCCATTCCCTCTTCCCATGAAATGTTCTCCATGCCATTGGTTGTAACATAACTCAAAAGTATGATTGACCACCCCCTTGATTAGTCGTTGGGGAGATGTTCTTTTCATGAAATTATGTGCCCTTTTTTCTCCACACATATCTTTGATCATTGTGGCCAAATAGTTCTATTTTAACCTCATCGGTCCACAGGACTTGTTTCCAAAAGGCATCAGGCTTGTTTAGATGTTATTTTGCATACTTTTGATGCTGAATTTTATAGTGAGGAAGCAGGAGAGGTTTTCTTCTGATGACTCTTCCATGAAGGACATAATTGTTCAGGTGTCCTTGAACAGTAGAACAGTGTACCACAACTCCACAGTCTGCTAAATCTTCCTGAAGGTCTTTTACAATCAAGCAGAGGTTCTGATTTGCCTCTGTACGGTGTTCATTTTAGGACATGGTCATTTGTCGAAGTCAAAGTAAAAAAAAGCTGTTCCTGATGCCTGATTTTGACTTTGACTTTGACAAATGACTTTCATAAATGACTTTGATTTTGATAAATGACTTTGACTTTGATAAATGACTTTGACTATGATAAATGACTTTGACTATGATAAATGACTTTGACTATGATAAATGACTTTGACTATGACTTTGATAAATGACTATGACTTTGATAAATGACTATGACTTTGCTAACTGACTTTGACTTTGATAAATGACTTTGACTTTGATAAATGATTATGACTTTGATGAATGACTTTGACTTTGATAAATGACCTTGATAAAAGACTTTGATAAATGACTTTGACTTTGATAAATGACTTTGACTATGACTTTGATAAATGACTATCACTTTGATAAATGACTTTAACAGATTAGCATAATTTATTTTAAAAAGTCTACAGTGGGTCCACTATGGATTTGAACCGTGAATGCTGGCTTCCAAAGGCCAAAAGCTTATCCACTAGACCATCCAGAAAGCACAGCCTGTGTGCAGAAATCTGATGACCCTGATGTCTGAGAGCTTCTGACTTGTCATGGTCACACTCATGGTTATGACAAGTCACACATCACATTTATTTCTCATGGAGGTTAGCAGTATAATGAAAGTACAAATCCCCAAGCAGTGCCAATGTTTCCTAGCTTCTTTTTCTGAAGGTATTATAGTTATTAATATAATTATTATCCTCTTAAACAAAACTAATGTTAAAAAATTTTTTTTTTGAAACACTAATTTAGTATATATATATTATATATACTGTATTTACCAGTTTCTGTAAATTTCTATAATTGTTTAAAAAATTGTTTAACAGCATATAATAGTAATATATTTACCAGTGACTGTACATTTGTATCATTGTTTAGGAAATTGTTTAAGAAAATATAATAATAATAATTAATATTAGTAATAAATACATAATAATCCACTACCTCGATTTCAACAACAAAAATGCAGAACTGCAAACATTTTAATTTATTACTATATCTTATATCTATTAACTAGCATAATTTATTATACAAAAAGTATTCTACAGCAGGTTCAGCATGGATTTGAACCATGAACGCTGGCTTCCAAAGGCAAAATGCTTCTCCACTAGACCACCAAACTAACTGTTAGGAGGTGGAGGTTTTGTTCTGCTAAGAAAATGAACATGCAGGCAGTCTGTTTGCAAAACTGTTCTGACCCTGATGGTTGACAAATCTCATTGTCATTTGTCGTGGTCAGAATCAGAATCAGACTCACGCACACTTCAAAGTGTCATGGAGGCTTGCCAGTATAAAGAAGGTTCACATCCCCAAGCAGGAGTTTATTTATTTATTTTGTTAAGGTATTATTGTTTTTATTATTATAATCATTATTATTATTATTATTATTATTACACTTTCCAACCAAAATAATGTACAATTAAAAAGCTTTGACTTTGTGCTTCATTCTCATACCTGAGTATGATAAATCACTTTCATAGATGACACTTCACTTCTCACACATAAAAATGAAAATAGTTTTCCATACACAAAAGCTTTACCCCCTTTTTTCAGTGTGGCCGGACACAATGGACCTTGCTTTATTTAAAACCCACATTTCAACAATTTTTATACATTGTTTTGTTTTCAAATAACAACAATTACTTAATGATAAGTAAATTACATGTCCTGAACTGCGCATTTTAACCCCAAAGTCTCCAACACAAAGCCTATGCCCACCCACCACTAAACTATAGGCATTTAATAGAGGCAGATACATCTTTTCATTGCTTATATGCCTTTCAATGCAGACATGCGTTAAGCTCATTTAAACTGTTGTGTGACCTTAATGTATGATTTTCATAGCTCACAATGATATCTGACTGAGGCGGCCGTCACACGCACAGATATCTTTAGCGATATTGTTAGCGATCACGTGCACGCGCGATCGCTTACAATATCGCTCACATCGCTGGTGAGATGTCACACAGACAGACTCACCAGCGATGTGGAGCCGCGATCTCGCTGGTAACTATGGTACACATCGGGTAACTAGGCGCTGCGCGTCGCTTAGTTACCCGACGTGTACCATAGTTACCATCTCCCAGCATAGGCTCTGCGCTGGGAGCTCGCTCATCGTGGTGTTATACACCACGATGAAGCAGATCGTGGCATCGTTCATCGCTAGATCTGAGCTCCGGACCTCAGATCAGCGATGTCACGATCAAGCGATTTCACATCGTAAATCGCTTGATTACATGCAACGATTTCTTGCCCGATATCGCTTAAGCGATCAAAAAGGAGATCGCTTAAACGATATCGGGCAAGAAATCGTTCCGTGTGACGGCCGCCTGACACACATAAAGATCAGCAGATTTTTGCACGTTTGGTCTCTTTAGCAAACAAAATCACTGTTGGTCTTATCTGATTGAATGGCCTAATGGTTAAGGCTCCAGTCTCTGGAGTGTTACAGCTCTTTTGCACCCTGGTTCAAAACCCCCCAGTAGGATTATTATTTTTTTTTTTTTTTTTTTTTTCCTTGTAAATTATGGTGTTTAATACACAATTTACAGTAATGTTTAATTTGTGATTTCTTACATTATGGTACTGCTCATTAAAATGCAGCGAGTTTTGGGTAGATGGCAAACAACATTTTGTGTCAAATAAATAATAAATAATTGGTTTAGAACCTTTGATAATAAATTGTTGAAATGTACAGACACTTGGAAATAGATAATTAGTAAATGACTGCCTTCCATTCATTTAGCCTATAAATGGACAACATGGCTGAAACCAATTATTAGTATGTTATGATGATTACCATAATGTAAGAAATCACAAATTAAACATTACTGTAAATTGTGTATTAAACACCATAATTTACAAGGAAAAAAAAAAAAAAATAATAATCTTACTGGGGGGTTTTGAACCAGGGTGCAAAAGAGCTGTAACACTCCAGAAACTGGAGCCTTAACCATTAGGCCACTTAATCAGATGAGATGTCTGTGCCTCTATTAAATGCCTATAGTTTAGTGGTGTGTGGGCATAGGCTTTGTGTTGGAGACTTTGGGTTAAAATGCGCAGTTCAGGACATGTAATTTACTTATCATTAAGTAATTGTTGTTATTTGAAAACAAAACAATGTATAAAAATTGTTGAAATGTGGGTTTTAAATAAAGCAAGGTCCATTGTGTCCGGCCACACTGAAAAAAGGGGGTAAAGCTTTTGTGTATGGAAAACTATTTTCATTTTTATGTGTGAGAAGTGAAGTGTCATCTGTGAAAGTGATTTATCATACTCAGGTATGAGAATGAAGCACAAAGTCAAAGCTTTTTAATTGTACATTATTTTGGTTGGAAAGTGTAATAATAATAATAATAATGATTATAATAATAAAAACAATAATACCTTAACAAAATAAATAAATAAACTCCTGCTACTGCTTGGGGATGTGAACCTTCTTTATACTGGCAAGCCTCCATGACACTTTGAAGTGTGCGTGAGTCTGATTCTGATTCTGACCACGACAAATGACAATGAGATTTGTCAACCATCAGGGTCAGAACAGTTTTGCAAACAGACTGCCTGCATGTTCATTTTCTTAGCAGAACAAAACCTCCACCTCCTAACGGTTAGTTTGGTAGTCTAGTGGAGAAGCATTTTGCCTTTGGAAGCCAGCGTTCATGGTTCAAATCCATGCTGAACCTGCTGTAGAATACTTTTTGTATAATAAATTATGCTAGTTCATAGATATAAGATATAGTAATAAATTAAAATGTTTGCAGTTCTGCATTTTTGTTGTTGAAATCGAGGTAGTGGATTATTATGTATTTATTACTAATATTAATTATTATTATTATATTTTCTTAAACAATTTCCTAAACAATGATACAAATGTACAGTCACTGGTAAATATATTACTATTATATGCTGTTAAACAATTTTTTAAACAATTATAGAAATTTACAGAAACTGGTAAATACAGTATATATAATATATATATACTAAATTAGTGTTTCAAAAAAAAAATTTTTTAACATTAGTTTTGTTTAAGAGGATAATAATTATATTAATAACTATAATACCTTCAGAAAAAGAAGCTAGGAAACATTGGCACTGCTTGGGGATTTGTATTTTCATTATACTGCTAACCTCCATGAGAAATAAATGTGATGTGTGACTTGTCATAACCATGAGTGTGACCATGACAAGTCAGAAGCTCTCAGACATCAGGGTCATCAGATTTCTGCACACAGACTGTGTGCATGTTATCTATGTTAGTATACCAAAAGGGAACTTTTACAGTAGCTTTCTGGATGGTCTAGTGGATAAGCTTTTGGCCTTTGGAAGCCAGCATTCACGGTTCAAATCCATAGTGGACCCACTGTAGATTTTTTAAAATAAATTATGCTAATCTGTTAAAGTCATTTATCAAAGTGATAGTCATTTATCAAAGTCATAGTCAAAGTCATTTATCAAAGTCAAAGTCATTTATCAAAGTCATTTATCAAGGTCATTTATCAAAGTCAAAGTCATTTATCAAAGTCATAGTCATTTATCAAAGTCAAAGTCATTTAACAAAGTCATTTAGCAAAGTCATAGTCATTTATCAAAGTCATAGTAATTTATCAAAGTCATAGTCAAAGTCATTTATCATAGTCAAAGTCATTTATCATAGTCAAAGTCATTTGTCAAAGTCATTTATCAAAATCAAAGTCATTTATGAAAGTCATTTGTCAAAGTCAAAGTCAAAATCAGGCATCAGGAACACCTTTTTTTGACTTTGACTTCGACAAATGACCATGTCCTAAAATAATTGTATAATCAGATCTCAATGAAATTTTGATTGGCCTTCTATACCTTATTTTGACCTCCATTGTTCCTGTTAACTGTCATTTCTTGATTATATTTCAAACTAGCTGTACTACGCGGCTTCCCACGGGTTAATAACTGCTGTTAACAAAATCGAATGTGTTAACAAAAAAATCATTCTGCACACAAAAACCACAACTGTTTCAACTCTTGAACAGGCAACATAAAGTTGACCATGAGAAAAGTATGCAGATTGTAAATCGATTACAACTACTTTCAAAAACTGTCCCTGAGCCTTGTTGATGGACATAGCAAATGACAGCCGAAGAGGAAACAAAAGGCAGCATGTTTTAAATCTCCAACCATTTCCTGTGCCCTGGTGGAAGAAATAGCAATTCTCTTAGTGGCAAGTCAGCCTTCTCTCTGCTGAGATGACTCATTGGCCCTTGAGGAAGCAGCTCTTCTTCTCTTATCTGCAAGCCTCGCTTCCCTCTCCTCAGAAAGTTCATCATTGGCTCTTGAGGAAGCAGTTCTTGTTCTCTTGTCTGCAAGTCTCGCTTCCCTCTCCCCAGAAAGTTCATTGGCTCTTGAGGAAGCAGCTTTTGTTTTCATGTCTGCAAGCCTCGCTTCCCTCTCCTCAGAAAGTTCATTGGCCCTTGAGGAAGCAGCTCTCGTTCACTTGTCTGCAAGTCTAGCTTCCGTCTCCTCAGAAAGTTTATTGGCTCTTGAGGAAGCAGCTGCTGTTTTCATGTCTGTCAGCCCTGTTTCTTGGTCTTCACATTTTTCATTGACCCGTAAAGCAACTTTTCTTTTTGTATCAGCTGACATTCGTGCCAAGGAATTCCTTTTCTTATGAGGCATTATTGTGGTAAAAATAGTCTGTAACTGGCAGTTTCTATTTCCTCTCACATAGTGGCAATATGACTGACATCAGCCTTTCCACCAACACACCCTAACTGACAACATCCTATTACCTCACACAAGCTTTGTTATACTGAGAATGTCCTTTGTTGTCCATATTAACCAATCAGAGCTCAGATTAATTAACTGTAGCAAAATAGAAGCTGAGCTGTGATTGGTTGCTATTGGCAGCCTGATAAAACCCCAGACAACAGGAAGCCCTCCCCCCTGACAGTATATATTAGCTCAGACATACACATAATAGACAGGTCATGTGACTGACAGCTGCCGTATTTCCTATATGGTACATTTGTTATTCTTGTAGTTTGGCTGCTTATTAATCACTGTCAGAGACCAAAACCTGGCCCAGACCATAGCATGTAGGACATATAAGACACACAACTGTGCCACTGAGGGCTGCCATTTACCATACTGAAGGGGAGAAGGAGGATCATCATCTCCTTCAACCTGGGTGACCCAGGGCACAGACCGGTGCCCGGTGCTGCGGAGGATCACTCCTGAGGAACCCGCCGACGAGAACTACGGTGGGTGAAACGTGTAGAGTGAAGGACGCGGCATCATCATGCTAAGCTAAGTGACTAGTGGCTAGCTACATTGGGTACTACACCCCTGCCTTACAGGTGCCCTCAGTGGCACGGTTGTGTGTCTTATATGTCCTACATGCTATGGTCTGGGCCAGGTTTTGGTCTCTGACAGTGTTTTTATGTACATATCTTATGGGTGTGTGTTGGTTATAGGTAAAGTGTGACATATATCTCATCTGAGATTTGGTTTATTGCCAACCATTGTTGGTATTGGAAAATAGGTCACCACACTAACACGCCTCTATACACACACCCTGTGATAGATGGGGTCCCTATCACAAGAAACAGAGTTTTTGTACAAACACGTCCTATGTGGCTTTTTCCACTGAGTAACGGGGATTGACCCGGACTCTGCTAGTAGGACTTCTTTTTGCACTTCCATGACACATATACGAGACAAATAGGTCTTTAGGTTAGTGTGAAATTGTGAGACCCATAACCCCTCACCCTAGTGTGCAATCAGGGTTAGGAGGGGCAGTCGCCGTGGTATGGGGACACCAGCAAGAATTTTACGTGTCTAAAACTCCATTGCAAGGCAGGGTGAGATAGGGAGAGTATAGGGACAGCGTTCCCACCCCCCTAGATCCCCTTGGTAAGGTTTGGATTGCATAAACCGCATCACAGGAACTATAGGTTTCTTTTTAACAAAATCAAATAAAAGTTATATTTTAGAAATTAATCCTCTTTGATATATGCTTGGAAAAAGTTTGGATTATATAATAACCAGAAAATCGGTGAGCAACTGCTTATTAATCAGATTTTTATTTTTGAAGGATAATACCAGACTTGTGTGTGTTTTAGGGCGATTATGTGGCGAGGTTGGTGTATGTGTGGTGAAATGTGTGCTGAGGGTGGTATATGTGTTCAAGCACATGGTAGTGTGTGGCGCATTTTGTGTGTGTTCATATCCCCATGTGTGGTGGGTATCCCATGTCAGGGCCCCACCTTAGCAACTGTACGGTATATAATCTTTGGCGCCATTGCTCTCATTCTTTAAGTCCCCCTTGTTCACATTTGGGAGCAAGGTGTGTAACAGTCCGCGCTGCTGAGTCCACAGGAAACACAAGGAATGCAAGATATATCTTGTAGCAGTATTCTTCTTTATTTCCTACATGTTTCGGTGCAGTTCCATGCACCTTCCTCAGGGATATTACATACAGTATCATAGCAGGGTTTTTATAGCCCTAGCCAGCAGTAATTAGGGGTGTGTTTTGTTTACAAATGACATCATCGCTGGGGGAGGGGCTATGTTTTGGCTCCATTTCTATAAAAAATCTTTAATATACACATATTTAACAACCAACTATATTCAAAACATTCATAAAAATCATAACAACAAAATGATGAAAAAAACTTCTTGAAAATCAAAGCGAAACCGCTTATCTAATGATCTGACAATTGGCTGCGTAGAAAGGAAAAAAAAAAATAATAAGATACTTTTCCTTTCTCACTCTGCTAGTAGGGTAGCAGAACCCATGAACACCAGCATTCTATTCAGTTTTATCAGTGCTTTAGAGCTGTGTGCTACTGGTTTCTGATGTGTATGTTGTTTGATATTGTGTCCCTCTAAAGATCTCTAATAGAAATGGTGTATTTGGACATAAATGTGGAAATAAAACTTAAAAAGAACTGCTAGAAGTAAAAATATATATCTATTATAAAAGCTATATAAATTATATGTACTAGAGATTAAAAATATTTTTATTATTATTTCAAAAGATAAAAAAAACTCTCTTTCTCTAAAAATTATTGGAACATATAAAGAATTGTTGTAACCAATTAAAAAATTAAAAAATGTTGTTGAGAATTGTCTCTCTTAAATAAAAGGTCAAGAATGGTCATATATGTACATCTATGTGTTGTCGACTATCAAATTTGTCAGGATTATGCCACTATATTTTTATGTGCATTTCTCATCTCTCATCTACCAAACAATTGTGACGTAACAACTAAGGCTGGTGTGTCATTGTGTTCTTGTACCCGGGTTCTACTCCCCATGGAATGCTATTATACTGCATAGAAATTTAGGTATGTTCAGAAAAGTCCAAAAAAAAGAAACATCCATATATATATACATATTGTCCTAAATATCACCCAAAAAAAAAACACATATAAATTGTGCTATTCTTTTTGAAAGATGCAGTGTAGTGGGTGTTTTAAATGGCTGAAACCATAAAAAATTATAACAAATTATTGCTATATTTTAAAACGCTGTGTCTCTGTGGATATACTGTATTCCGTATAAATTGGAGATAATGAGTGCAATTTTGTTGAAAAAATATGATAGTTGTCATAAAAAATATATATAAAAGTATAAAATAGATGTGTTCATGGGAATGCCAATAGTGGAGTGTATTATTTTATATTATCCAGTGTTAACATTTTAAAGTGAGCTAGGTGTTAAGTGCAGTCTATCAAAAAAGGATATATCATGAAAGGAAGTGAAATATCTATTAGTCTAAAAAATATATAAAAAGTGTATGTAAATGAAAATATAAAAATATATATACCTCTCCTCTCATGAGGACTTGATTGTTTTTCTATTTGTACGGGTAATATGCTATCTTTCTAGAAACATTGTGTAATAATACCATAGTTCTATATCAATTCGGAGACTATATTTAACCCCTTGGGTCTTATGGTGTAAAGTTTGTACATCCAATATTTCTCACGTTTCCTAAGCATTTCAAATCTGTTGGGTATATTGATGGAGATGTGGTCTATTGGGGTGATTTTAATAGATGTAGGATCACAATTGTGATGTGTCTTGCAGTGATACAACACCCCATGTGCTAGGTATCCTTTTCTTATATTGGAACGATGCTTATTCATTCTTTCATGCAATGGCCTGATTGTTCTACCGATATATTGCAATTCACATGGGCATTCAAGTAGGTAAATCACATATTCTGTAGCACAGTTCATGGCATATCTAATTGGAAAAGTCTCCTTTGTGGAAGTGGATGTGAAATCTATCCTTTGTTGGATATTTCACAACATAAACACTTGCTTTTTTTACATCTAGATGTCTTATTCTGTAGTGTTATCTTTTGATCTTTCTTTATATGCTTTTTCAGCCGAATTGGAGCTATTATATTCTTAATGTTGGGGGCCCTGCGGAATGTGATCCCAGGTTTGTCTGGTAAGATGGAACAAAGAATCGGGTCTCTTTTAAGTACATGCCAGTGTGTATGTAAACATTTCTTTATCAAACCATGACACCTATTGTAGGTTGTTATGAAGTTCAATTTTTGTGTCTTTCCTATGTTCCTCTTTTTTGTTATTAAGAGGTCTTTCTGTGGGATTCTCCCACTATGTTTCTGTGTATCATATATTAATTTCTTGGGGTAACCCCTCTCTAGGAACCTCTGTCTGAGTATCTCTGCTTGAGATGAATAATCAGTATCAGAAGTACAATTTTTCTTAATTCGCTTAAATTGATTAGCGGGTATGTTGCGTAGCCATTTTGTGTAATGGCCACTCCTGAAGTCTATGTAAGAGTTTTTGTCAGTAGCCTTAAAAAATGTTTTTGTGCAAATTTTACCTTTCTCAATGAATATTGTTAGATCTAAGTAATTGATTGTTTGTGCATGTATTGTCGGCTCTAAATTTATACCCCACTGGTTGTTTGATATCTCTTTGATGAAATCTTCAACATCCCCCTGATTTGTGTCCCATATGAAGAATAAATCGTCTATATATCTTTTATAAACAATTATGCCATCTTTTAACTTGTTTTGATATATGTGCATGTTTTCAAAAAGGCCCATGAAGAGATTGGCGTAAGAGCAAGCTGTTTTCGCCCCCTTAGCTGTACCATGTTTTTGGTGGTACATCTCCCGTTCAAATGTAAAAAAATTATTATTTAATATGAATCTAAGCCCATCTAAAATAAAATCAATAGTGTCAATATTCAACTGTAAATCATTTTTGAGGTAGAATTCAGTACACAAAACTCCCAAATTGTGTTCTATATTCGTATATACTGATGTAACGTCCATAGTAACTAGCATATATGAACTTTTCCATGTGGTTTTATTCAGTATCTTGATCATCTCGGTTGAATCCTTTATGAAGCTATCTAAGTTGATCACATATTTTTGGAGTGCTCTGTCTATGTAGGTTGCCAAATTACTCGTAAGGGAGTCAATCCCTGAGATTATTGGTCTCCCTGGGGGATTTTGAAGACTTTTGTGTACTTTGGGTAGGTGGTATAAGAAGGTGGTTGGGGGTTTCCTTTGTATTAAATTTTTTTTTTTAAATCTGTGGTTATCCCTTTTTGAAATGCTTCATTTATCTTTAGGTTGTATATTTTCGTTAGGGCTGGATATGGGTCATTTCGGATCTTTTCATAGTATTTTGCATCTGATAAGAGTCTCAATGCTTCTTTTATGTAGTCATCTCTATTTTGTATGTCAATACCGCCCCCTTTATCTGCCGCACGAATGACTATTTCACTATTATTGCTAAGATTTTTTAGGGTTGCTCTCTCATCCTTTGATAGGCTGCCTTCACATTAGCGTTTGTGTCTGCATGCTGATGGCATGCAGACACAAACGCTGTCAAAAGCGGTGTGTAAATGATGTGTCCGCAGCGGATAATGTCCGCCTGCGGAAACATCACTAGGGAGCCCGGCAGCCAATCGGCGCTGTCAGGGGGCGGGCCGGAGGAGGAGTTCAGCCCCGGAGATCTCCTCCTCCCGGCCGCCGGTAAGCACCGGGACCTGTCGGCGGGGAGTACAGCTGATCTGACAGCTGTTTGAATCTTCCCGCGCCGACACCGAGAGGAGATGTCGGCGCGGGAAGATTCAAACAGCTGTCAAATCAGCTGTACTCCCCGCTGTTAGAAATAATCAACTCAGTTTCTTCGTTCGATAAACTCCATAGACTGCGTCTTCAGAACCAAAAGTGGGTTTTATTCGGGCAGGAACAAAATACACAGAGATGTACAGCAAAAGCAATAATGACTTGGCATAGGAATCTGAATGACAGGCACATGGCACACAGGATGGAATAGTGTCGCCCCGCCTGTCTAAAGCAGGGCGTTTTTATACCAATTTTCTCCATAGAGGATCACTGTAACCAATGTCCCTCTATGGAAGGATTACGTAACCTGTCATAAGTGATCCCTTCACATTATTATACAACATATATTGACATGAAGAAGCACATTAATTTCATTACTAACTACATACTATACTTAATTTTATCTACACAAATTATCTCATAATAGCCTTTTTTGGACCAAGCACAAATCATAACTTATTGACATTAATCAGCTCTGTTCTTGATCATGAGAAACGTCACATTAGCCTAGAGGGATCGAATACACCGTAAAATATCAAGAAAAATACAGAACTGGCTTATGACCTGATTATAAATTTTGCTAAATGATCAGACCAAATCTAATTAACTCCATCTGTTTTCTTATACAGGTTTAGGTCATTGCTTATAGCTAGAAGACATGACATCTAGATTTCTACTAACAGAGAAAGTTTCAATAGATATATTTTCAAGAGACAAAATGGCTGACAGAGGCCTTGGTACCCATGGCCTCCGTCTAACAAATCCCTCTGTTGTACTTATGGTAATTTGATAATTTACCCTTAAGTACAAATTGGCATATGAGTCTAGTCCTAATTCTCATATATGGTATTGAGGAAAGGCATAATTTCGTACATTCCCTGGTCAGTAGGGGTGTTGGGAGGGACTGAAGGTACCCTTGGAAGAAGGGCCCTAACAATAGGTGTACAACCTATAAGTGAGCGTGGTCTGGCAGTAGGTACCCTACCCGCACCAAGTCTCCGGTATGGTCTGATAAAAGTGGTACTATGTGTTATTACACGGGCCTGAAAGTTATTTAGTTCCTCAACATGAGCCAGATTCTTTTTTGAAAAACTTTTAGACTTTTAGGTTACTACCTATGAAACACATATAGGAAAAAAAAACAAACAAAGTAGCAAAAAATCTACAGTAAATATCACCAACGTAAGAGTTCTTAAGTATTAATGAGTCCCGTTACAATCTTTCAAAAAAAGAAAAAATTCAAAAATTGTCTTTGTTCCATGGCTCCTAAGGTCTTATTGACAGTTCAGGTGTGGGCAAATAGTCCTAAAAAGAAGCAAAGAACACAACAAAACAAAAAAATCATCACAGAAGTGAAAAAACATAAAGTGTCCGAGTCCCAAGTCCCATAACAGTCTCTGAGTCCTTTGATCCGTGGCTCTCGATCTTGTTCTGTTTCCTCGGAGCTTCCACTGTCTTCCCCCTCGATCACACTGTCCGGGTCCCACTGGATGGTGTGAGATGTCATCTCCAGGGAAACAGGCGGATTCATGGATCCCGATCCAATAGGGGACCTGAAAAATAAAATAAAAGCGCAGTATCAGTTCTCACCAGCATCACTAGGATTCTCAACTGGCAGTAACAATTTTAACACCTTTGTCTCTTGGCTTGCTAATCCTTAGCACTCCCAAAACAGTTGGGCCTATCACCTGTGTGATAACAAATGGGCCTTTGTAATTGGAATCCCACGGTCCTTTTTTTTCTAAGATTCTTAACCATGAGCTAAGCTCTCACAACAAATTTGGACTCATATAATTTCCTGTTGACTCTATGCAACTGTACTACAGCTTGCTGCGGGTTGAGCAGCACAATGTCACTAGGCAACAAGACAGGCATCTGTCTTCCTGTCATCAGCTCAAAAAGAGATAATCCTGTTGACTTTGAGGCTACAGCTCTTATTGTCAGGCAAGTGGGACATGATTTGTCTCACTAAGTGAGGTCCATTGTCACTTTCAATTAATTTTGGGAAGCCCCAGTGTGAAAACACATCTTTCCACAAGAGGAGGCCGTCGTCAGGGCAGTATTGTTGGTGGCAGGCAAGGCCTCAACCCATTTTGAGAAAACATCAACAATGACCAAGGCATACCTGAATCCTCCCTCTGCTGGAGGGAATGGACCAATGAAGTCAATTTGAATCGACTACCATGGACCATCAGCCACCCTGGGGATGGCACATTTTTCCTTTGTACTAGCTGTAAGAGCGTTTCTGGTTCTGGCTGAACAAAGACTGAATGATTAAATTTAATCAGAGACTTAATCATTATAGTTGGGATATATAGTAACAATTTGTCATCAACCCTTTTGTAATACAGACATTCTCCTTTATCAATGGGTACTGATTCAAGGGAGTTAAATAAAGATGCATCACCTTGTTCTCTCTGTGCCTTTAAGAGGTCGTGGAACTGAGATGCAGAAGGGTGGGGCTCCTCCCGGAGTCTTCGTGTGACAGCAGAGATAGTAGCCTGTGGATATCTGTCAACGCCCATCAGGGCGGCTTCTTTGGCTGCGGAATCTACATATGCATTGCCCACGATGTGGGGGTCAGATGTGAGCTTTTGATATCCTTTGATTTTACAGAAGGACCATAAATTTGGAAATTCTTTGCCTCTCTGCACAATTTGCTTGAGAATATCTGCATGCTGAAGTGGCTTGTTCTGGGAATTTAACATCTTCCTCTGTGACCATACATTGAAATACAATGTCAGAGAGGAGACAACGTAAGCACTGTCGCTGAAAATATCATGGGATCAATACACAAAAGAATGACTTGCAAAGCCGCCTCTAATTCAGCCCGCTGGGCGGAAAAATGTCCAGGAAGCTTATATTGCAATAAATTCTCGTTGTCAGGGAACCACAAAGCGTAACCTGTGACATATTTGCCATCGTGCCAATACCGAGCCCCATCTATGTATACACAGGGGACATTGGTTTGAAAGTCTGCACGGAAGGGGGTGGGGGCGACATGAGTCTGTTCAATTTGGCAATCATGACACTGACCTGCATATTGCAGCAATTGTGCTAAGTGATATTTATCTCCCACTTCTACCTGCAAATCCCTAGTCTAAAAGTCAACAATCCATTGGGCCATTCTCTGAAAATTCACACAACAAGCATTGCCATTAAGCAGTGTTTTTAAGGTTACATGGGGGTTCTGTATAATCAAGGTGAAAAGCTAATTATGTGACGGACCTGTAGCATGGTCCAGTGCACGGCAAGTAAATGCTTTAAATTTTCAAAAGCCTGCAGGGCGTCTCCCTCTATTGTGATTGTGGTAAACTCATTCTCAATACCTTTTAGAAGATGTACAAAGGTTTAGCAAGCAAGCAAAATCCTCAATAAATTCTCTGAAAAAAAATTCACAAGACCCAGAAACTTTCTGAGTTCTGTGATATTGATTTGGCACAGGTACAGCTTGAATGTTTTTTTATTCTGTCTTGCATTGGTCTCTTCCCCTCTTTTGAAACTGACACATTCAAATATTTAACCTCTGGTTGCATTCAGCTGTACTCTGTCCCAACTCACATTTAATATTGAGTTGCACAATGCATCACACATATTGTCAGTTTCATCAACAATTTGAGTCCATAAATTTTAAATCAAGAAATCATTGACATATTGCAGGACTTTGTCTCCGTACCCCAGGGGTTCCAATACCTGTGCCAACACCTGAAGAAAATAAATTGGACTAGAACAGGTACTGGACATTTTCTAAGGTAAATGCCAAACGGAGAGCCGACTCAGGTGTAATGGGCACGCAGCAAAAGCCAGTTGCAATATTCAAACAAGAGAAAAAAAAAACACTTGACATTCACTCCTCAGCAGTGACATCACTTCAGGGACCGAGATGTGTTGCTGAGGGGTGTATTTGTTTACAAGTCTTAAATCTATGACCATGCGATAGCTACCATCCTCTTTTGTTTTACAGGCAGGATTGGGCTATTGCACGGGGGGGTTGCCTCGTACAATCACGCCCTGTTATTCCAATTCACTGACAGCAATCCTTATGTAAGGAATTGCTTCCTCAGGAATACGGTATTGGCGCTGAAAGGGTGGTAGACGGTCGCTGTCAATCTTAATTAAAATTTGCATCAGTCCGCAATCTGTACATTTTGAAACCCATAAATGAGGAAAAAATTGCACCAATTCATGTTTCAAAGCCGTAGCTGCAACATTTATCTCAGGCATGTCATCATCATTATTATCAACTGAGCACAAACTAGCAACGGTTAATTTATGACTGTGACATTTTCAACTCTGCAGCATCCATAATAACTGAACAAACAGTAGTCCCTTTGTCACGCCATAAGACCTTATTACACAAATCAACAATGATACCCAAATTAACAATGATACCCATGGCTGACAACACATTTGACCCATTAATAAAAAACTTTAATTGCGGACTGATCCAAAGTTCACACCGAATGCTCGCCTGTATACAGGAGCCCTCAAATCCCACTAAAGTTGTGGTGTCTGGCAGCCCGGGGGGAGCTGCAATTTGTGTTCTGTTACTGAAACAGAGGCTCCTGTTATCAATTAAAAAATCTTCCCAATTTTTGGTATCCTCTATCCTCCCCTCTGACATAAGGTCGGTCCATCTTGGCCTAGGGATAATTGTGCCAAGAGGTACAGGGGAACAGGGGGGGTTCAATGCATCAATCAGTACCGGCAGTAGGAAGCCCCAAAAAAATTCACCAACCTCACCAGAGGCAATTCTACAGCCCACTGCTGTCACCTCCGAGCCGGACAGATCGCCTGAAAGAGCCATTTCCTCGTCCCCCCCAGCTCCTGTATCAGTGGGGCATAAGGGTGGGAGGAATTCCTCCCGGAGGAGGGTGAGCTCTCCTCACAGCATGGATCTGTGCGCTGGGATGGACAAGGGTCGCATAATTGGGTGACGGGGCAAAAGGCTCCCGAAAAACAGGGTTAACTATCTGAGAACCATTGTACTGCTGGCACGGTTTGGGGCCGTTAACCACTGGCTGTCCAGGGTTCTTAATAGCAGGATATGGAGCACTGGCTCCCTCATACGGATCTCGGGACATTGTAGAGGTGCACCTGTGGATCATCCCTGGGAGCTAAATGGGAACACTGACGTCTAAGATACCCTGATTGCCCACAAGGATAACATACAAGAGGACCCATGGAGTTCCGAGGGGCTTCTGCCGACTGGGACCAGCCCGCTTTCGGCAGTTGATTATAACCCCAGGAAGTCCTGGTCTCCTGTCCACAGCAGATGCCATTCAGGCAGGGCGATATGCAAAAACATCTGTATCATCGCCCTTAGTCTAGGATGGCATTTTCCCTAACAATGGTTACCAATGCCCTCATTTTGTCCTCCACAAATTTAGCATTATGTACAGGGCCGTATTTCCCATTAGGCACTCGTAGGCACGTGCCTAGGGCGGGGCCATTCTCATAGGGGGCGGCGTCTCAGCGTGTTCTCTTTTTTTTTTTTTTCTTTTTTTTTTTTCCCGGCTGCGGGCCAGCCGGGTCGCAAGCCCCGCCCCCATACCCCCCCCCTTCCCTTCATCATCAGGGCCGCCCCGCCTGCCGCCCCGCCTGCCTTCCCGCCCACCCACCTCAGTGAAGACCCGGAAGAGACGAGGGAGAAGGAGGGGCCCGCAACGGAGGGGAAACTTGAAGTTCCCGCTCTGTTCCCTCCTCTCCCGTGTGCCCAAGTGCTGCGCTGATGGCGCCGGCGGTACTGGCGGCTCCTCAGGACCCCTCAGGACCCCACTCCTGCACCCAGCCGCCCACTCCAGACTCAGGGAAACGGGGAAGCAGCCGGCTGGAGGCACTGGAGGATGGTGCGGCTGGCGCATCACTGTGCTCAGAGGGAGCCCGCCAATGTCTGCAGCCAGCACCAGGTGAGGAAAGTGTGAGGGAACTGTGCAAGGGACAGAGGAGAAAGGAGCAGGGGTCCTAGGAGAAGAGGACAGAAACAGGGGGACAGAGGGGCAGAAACAGGGGGACAGAGAAGAAGAGGACAGAGGGGCAGGGGGCCAGAAACAAGGGGACAGGAGGAGAGGAAAGAGGAGCAGCAGGAGGGACAGAGGAGAGGAGGACTGGGGTGCAGAAGGACAGAGGAGCAGCAGGAGAGACAAAGGAGAGGAGGACGGGGGTGCAAGAGGAGCAGCAGGAGGGACAGAGGAGAGGAGGACGGGGTGCAGGAGGACAGCCAAGCAGCAGGAGGGACAGGGGAGAGGAGGACGGGGGTGCAGGAGGGACAGAGGAGGATGGGGGTGCAGGATTGACAGAGGAGAGGAGGACAGGGGTGCAGGAGGGACAGAGGAGGAAGGGGGTGCAGGAGGACAGAGAGCAGGAGGGGGGGTGCAGGAGAACAGAGGAGAGCAGGACGGGGGTGCAGGAGGATAGAGGAGAGCAGGACGGGGGTGCAGGAGGGGCAGAGGAGAGGAGAAGGAGGGGAGTAGGAGGATAGAGGAGCAGCAGGAGGGACAGAAGAGGAGGACGGGGGTGCAGGAGGACAGAGGAGAGGAGGACGGGGGTGCAGGAGGACAGAGGAGAGGAGGACGGGGGTGCAGGAGGGGCAGAGGAGAGCAGGACAGGGGTGCAGGAGGGGCAGAGGAGAGCAGGACAGGGGTGCAGGAGGGGCAGAGGAGAGCAGGACGGGGGTGCAGGAGAGCAGGACGGGGGTGCAGGATGGGCAGAGGAGAGCAGGACGGGGGTGCAGGAGGGGCAGAGGAGAGCAGGACAGGGGTGCAGGAGGGGCAGAGGAGAGAAGGGGGGGAGGAGGAGGATGATAGAGGAGCAGCAGGAGGGACAGGAGAGGAGGACGGGGTGCAGGAGAGGACGGGGTGCAGGAGGATAGAGGAGGACGGAGGTGCAGGAGGACATTTGCAGCAGGAGGGACAGAGTAAAGAAGGACGGGGGTGCATGAGGACTGAGGCTGTGGCTGGCGCTGTGTATGGTGATAATGGCGGCTGTACCGTGTGTCTGCCTCCATGCAGCTGCCGCCACCTTCCTGAGTTTGCAGGGTGTGGCATGCCGGGAGTTGTAGTTCTCCTGCCTGCCTGTCCTATATGATTTCTGGGCAGTGTGTTGGGTGCTGGGTGTTGTTGTTCTTCCAGGTGGGCTCAGTGTTGTCCCGCCACCCGTCTGTGGTCTGTCTGTCTCTTCTGGGATGTCCTCAGCTCCGTGCTGTGCACAGTGTACCATCATGTCCTCAGCTTCGTGCTGGGCACAGACAGTGTACCGTACACTGTCTGTGCACAGCATAGAGCTGGGGAGATGGTGGTACACAGCACAGAGCTGAGGACATGGTGGTACACTATCTGTGCACAGCACGGAGCTGAGGACATGGTGGTACACTGCACAGCACGGAGCTGAGGACACGGTGGTACACTGTCTCCCGCCGCCTTAAACTCGGTTTGTTTCTCATCCAGGAGAGTCGGATGAGCGTCATCGGTTTTTGGTTCATTTGGCATCCAACTGCTGTGCGAGTGTCCATTTCTCTCAGATCACATCCGTGTGCAATCTGTTCTTTCCTCAGCATCTATTAGTGTAGAATCATTTACAGGAACATTTTAAAGTGTTCTCAGTTACAAAATGATAATGTATCGGTGAAATAAAAACTGATGCCTCTCGGATGGTTGGTGTGCTGTCAGTGTGCGGTATGTGATTTTGTCAGACCCATAGACATGCATTGGTGAGTCTCGGTCGTGAATCGCAGACTGTCACAGAATGTTGCGACTTTTTTCTCATCCTGAATCTGGCTGAGAAAAAAGCGTCCGACACTCGACAATCTGCTCTCAGAGATTGATTAACATTGGTCCGAGTGCAATGTGATGAAATCACACATTGCACTCATCCAAGTTTCACGCCAGTGTGTCCGTACCCTAATAATAGAATCCATATACCGTATATACTCGCGTATAAGCCGAGTTTTTCAGCCCAAAAATTGGGCTGAAAAGTACCCCCCTCGGCTTATACGCGAGTCAGTGCTGTATACCGATGTATACATCGGTACATACCGATGTATACATCGGTATACAGCAGCCCCCGCATCCCCAGTAATCCAGGGCCCCCCCAGCGTCTCTCCGGTCACCTGAAAAGCAAACTATACTTATCAGTGTCCGCTGTCTGCGCCCGCTCGCCTCTGCCGTCTGCGATCCTCCATCTTCATGCGGCGTCTTCCGGGTTCCTGTGCTCGTCGCAGGGAATGACGTCATTCCCTGCGACGAGCACAGGAACCCGGAAGACGCCGCATGAAGATGGAGGATCGCAGACGGCAGAGGCGAGCGGGCGCGGACAGCGGACACTGATAAGTATAGTTTGCTTTTCAGGTGACCGGAGAGAGGCTGGGGGGGCCCTGGATTACTGGGGCCCTGTATACTACCGCTGGGGCTGCTATATACTGCTGGGGCCCTGTATACTACCGCTGGGGCTGCAATCTATTACCACTGGGGCTGTATATACTACCATTGGGGCTGTATATACCACTGGGGCTGTATATACTGCTGGGGCCCTGTATACTACCGCTGGGGCTGCAATCTACTACCACTGGGGCTGTATATACTACCACTGGGGCTGTATATACCACTGGGGCTGTATATACTGCTGGGGCCCTGTATACTACCGCTGGGGCTGCAATCTACTACCACTGGGGCTGTATATACTACCACTGGGGCTGTATATACCACTGGGGCTGTATATACTGCTGGGGCCCTGTATACTACCGCTGGGGCTGCAATCTACTACCACTGGGGCTGTATATACTACCACTGGGGCTGTATATACTACTGGGGCTGTATATACTGCTGGGGCCCTGTATACTACCGCTGGGGCTGCAATCTACTACCACTGGGGCTGTATATACTACCACTGGGGCTGTATATACCACTGGGGCTGTATATACTGCTGGGGCCCTGTATACTACCGCTGGGGCTGCAATCTACTACCACTGGGGCTGTATATACTACCACTGGGGCTGTATATACCACTGGGGCTGTATATACTGCTGGGGCCCTGAATACTACCGCTGGGGCTGCAATCTACTACCACTGGGGCTGTATATACTACCACTGGGGCTGTATATACCACTGGGGCTGTATATACCACTGGGGCTGTATATATTGCTGGGGCCCTGTATACTACCACTGGGCTATATATACTACCACTGGGGCTGCTGTATACTACCACTGGGGCTGTATATACCACTGGGGCTGTATATACTACTGGGGCTGCGTGTATACTACCACTGGGCTGCTGTATACTACCACTGGGCTGTATATACCACTGGGGCTGTATATACTACTGGGGCTGCGTGTATACTACCACTGGGGCTGCTGTATCTACCTCTGGGACTGCTGTATACCACACTGCTGGGGGCTGTATACTTGTGCTAGGGTCCACCCTCGGCTTATACATGAGTCAATAGATTTTCCCAGGTTTTGGGGGCAAAAGTAGGGGGGTCGGCTTATACACGGGTCGGCTTATACACGAGTATATACGGTAGCAATCCTACAATGTCTGCTGGACATGGTATGGGGAGGGTTTATGGCTCAGTTAGTACACTCCATACTTCTTGTTATTAACCAGTTAATGCTCTTATCCACCGCACTGCAGTGTCAAAAGAGGACGACAGCGAGGCAGACAGCAACATGGCATCAGAGAGCCCCTGACCTCGAAATAGAAGATCCTCAGATCCTGGTATTGTGACATCATCTTAAGAATAATATTTTTTGCACTTATATTACACTATGAACTCCACAGCACTTTACATACATCATTAACACTGTCCCCGTTGGGGCTCACAATTTAAACATCCTGTCAGTATGTCTCTGGAGTGTGGTTGGACAAACCTTTTATATGTACTACATGATGAAATGTGGGGGTAGAAGCTACACAAAGCTTGGGGGGGAAGACTGCAACTGATGGGAAGATTGTCTGTGACGGGGGAGGGGCTGCAACGGGGGAGGAGCCATGACGGGGGAGGGGCTTCAACAGGGGGGAGGCGTCGTGACAGGGGAGGGGCCACAATGGGGGGGGAGGAGCCGTGACGGGGGGGGGGGGCGGCAGGCCGCTGAGAGTGCCTAGGGCAGCAGGAACTCCAAATACGGCCCTGATTATGTAAAATCCCTAACTTGCAAAACCTTTCCAAATATTCTCTACAATCTATTCCATCAGATCATAATCATCTTTTCTGATCTATTCTATCAAAAAATACTTATCAAACGTTACACACCAGGCAGCCCATCTTCTAATTCTAAGATAATTTCCTTTCCTTATTCTAAAGGATGCTACAATCTATGGATGGATTTTTCTTCCTCCTGTCTGCCTGCAGCACATGTATCTCATACCCCTCCCTTTGTGACACTACTACTCCCATCATTGTATCAGTAGCTGCTGCGTTCTCTCCATACACTGCTCCGCTGCCCCTCCCTTTGTAACTTCATTAACGTACTGTCTTTGAAGCTATCACTAGCCTGATCTGAGCTATAACTAACTTACACAAAGCCGCTATTCGGCTGCCCTTTCTGCTAATAATTTTTTTTCTTGTCAAGATGTCTACTTTCTTCTGTGAACCACTGCATACAATTTAACTTTCTAGCTATGGGGTTTCAGCGTGCCTGTCAGTCTGTTTCCTTAGCCACTC
>JARQOC010000686.1:0-65150 GCA_033576535.1 Allobates femoralis | reverse complement strand
GAGGAGAGCACCCATGACCCCCGTGTCTACACAGAGGAGAGCACCCACTGACCCCCGTGTCTCCACAGAGGAGAGCACCCACTAACCCCGTGTCTCCACAGAGGAGAGCACCCACTGACCCCGTGTCTCCACAGAGGAGAGCACCCACTGACCCCCGTGTCTCCACAGAGTAGAACACCCACTGACCCCGTGTCTCCACAGAGAGCACACACTGACCCCGTGTCTCCACAGAGGAGAGCACCCACTAACCACCGTGTCTCCACAGAGGAGAGCACCCACTGACCCCCGTGTCTACACAGAGGAGAGCACCACTGACCCCGTGTCTCCACAGAGGAGAGCACCTACTGACCCCCGTGTCTCCACAGAGAGCACCCACTGACCCCCGTGTCTCCACAGAGGAGAGCACCCACTGACCACCGTGTCTCCACAGAGGAGAGCACCCACTGACCCCTGTGTCTCCACAGAGAGCACCCACTGACCCCCGTGTCTCCAAAGGGAAGCACCCACTGACCCCCGTGTCTCCACAGAGGAGAGCACCCACTGACCCCTGTGTCTCCACAGACGAGAGCACCCACTGACCCCCGTGTCTCCAGAGAGGAGAGCACCCACTGACCCCGTGTTTTCACAGAGGAGAGCACCCACTGATCTCTGTGTCTCCACAGAGGAGAGCACCCACTGACCCCGTGTCTCACAGAGAGCACCACTGACCCCCGTGTCTCCACAGAGAGCACCCACTGACCCCGTGTCTCCAGAGAGGAGAGCACCCTGCCCTGTGTCTCCACAGGGAGAGCACACACTGACCCCTGTCTCCACAGAGGAGCACCCACTGACCCCGTGTCTCCAAGGGGAGCACCCACTGACCCCGTGTCTCCAGAGAGCACCCACTGACCTGTGTCTCCACAGAGGAGAGCCCACTGCCCCCGTGTCTCCACAGAGGAGACCCCACTACCCCCGTGTTCACAGAGGAGAGCACCCACTGCTCTGTGTCTCCACAGGGAGAGCACCATGACCCCCGTGTCTCCACAAGAGAGCACCACTGACCCCCGGTCTCCACAGGAGAGCACCCACTGACCCCCGTGTCTCCAGAGGAGAGCACCCACTGACCCCGTGTCTCCACAGGGGAACCCACTGACCCCCGTTCTCCACAGAGGAGAGCACCACTGACCCCCGTGTCTCCACAGAGAGCACCCACTGACCCTGTGTCTCCAGGGGAGCACCCACTGACCCGTGTCTCCACAAGGAGAGCACCACTGACCCCGTGTCTCCACAGAGGAGAGCACCCACTGACCCCGTGTCTCAGAGGAGAGCACCCACTGCCCCGTGTCTCCACAGGGAGAGCACCATGACCGGTCTCCACAGAGGAGAGCACCCACTGACCCCCGTGTCTCACAGAGAGCACCCACTGACCCCCGTGTCTCCACAGAGAGCACCCACTGACCCCGTGTCTCCAAGAGAGAGCACCACTGACCCCGTGTCCACAGAGGAGAGCACCACTGACCCCGTGTCTCCACAGGAGAGCACCCACTGACCCCCGTGTCTCCACAGGGAGAGCCCCACTGCCCCCGTGTCTCCACAAGGAGAGCCCCACTGACCCCGTGTCTCCACAGAGGAGAGCACCCACTGACCCCGTGTCTCCAAGAGGAGAGCACCCACTGACCCCGTGTCTCCACAGAGGAGAGCACCCACTGATTCCGTGTCTCCACAGAGGAGAGCACCCACTGACCCCCGTGTCTCCACAGAGAGAGCACCCACTGACCCCGTGTCTCCACAGAGGAGCACCCACTGACCCCCGTGTCTCCACAGAGGAGAGCACCCACTCACCCCCGTGTCTCCACAGAGGAGAGCACCCACTGACCCCCGTGTCTCCACAGAGGAGAGCACCCACTGACCCCCGTGTCTCCACAGAGGAGAGCACACCACTGACCCCCGTGTCTCCACAGAGGAGAGCACCCACTGACCACCGTGTCTCCACAGAGGAGAGCACCCACTGACCCCCGTGTCTCCACAGAGGAGAGCACCCACTGACCCCCGTGTCTCCACAGAGGAGAGCACCACTGACCCCCGTGTCTCCACAGAGGAGAGCACCCACTGACCCCCGTGTCTCCACAGAGGAGAGCACCCATGACCCCCGTGTCTCCACAGAGGGAGCACCCACTGACCCCCGTGTCTCCACAGAGAGCACCCACTGACCCCCGTGTCTCCACAGAGAGCACCCACTGACCCCGTTCTCCACAGAGGAGAGCACCCACTGACCCCCCAGTGCCCCAGAGGGCCCCAACTGACCCCCGTGTCTCCACAGAGGAGAGCACCCACTGACCCCGTGTCTCCACAGAGGAGAGCACCCACTGACCCCCGTGTCTCACAGAGGAGAGCACCCACTGACCCCGTGTCTCCACAGAGGAGAGCACCCTACTGACCCCGTGTCTCCACAGAGAGAGCACCCACTGACCCCCGTGTCTCCACAGAGGAGAGCACCCACTGACCCCCGTGTCTCCACAGAAGAGAGCACCCACTGACCACTGTGTCTCCACAGAGGAGAGCAACCACTGACCCCCGTGTCTCCACAGAGGAGAGCACCCACTGACCCCCGTGTCTCCACAGAGGAGAGCACCCACTGACCCCGTGTCTCCACAGAGGAGAACACCCACTGACCCCCGTGTCTCCACAGAGAGCACACACTGACCCCCGTGTCTCCACAGAGGAGAGCACCCACTAACCACCGTGTCTCCACAGAGGAGAGCACCCACTGACCCCCGTGTCTCCACAGAAGAGAGCACCCACTGACCCCTGTGTCTCCACAGAGGAGAGCACCCACTGACCCCCGTGTCTCCACAGAGGGAACACCCATTGACCCCGTGTCTCCACAGAGGAGAGCACCCACTGACCCCGTGTCTCCACAGAAGAGAGCACCCACTGACCCCCGTTTCTCCACAGAGGAGAGCACCCACTGACTCCCGTGTCTCCACAGAGGAGAGCACCCACTGACCCCCGTGTCTCCACAGAGGAGAGCACCCACTGATCCCCGTGTCTCCACAGAGGAGAGCACCCACTGACCCCCGTGTCTCCACAGAGGAGAGCACCCACTGACCCCGTGTCTCCACAGAGGCGAGCACTCACTGACCCCCGTGTCTCCACAGAGGAGAGCACCCACTGACCCCCGTGTCTCCACAGAGGAGAGCACCCACTGACCCCCGTGTCTCCACAGAGGAGAGCACCCACTGCCCCCTGTGTCTCCACAGGGGAGAGCACCCACTGCCCCCTGTGTCTCCACAGGGGAGAGCACCCACTGACCCCCGTGTCTCCACAGAGGAGAGCACCCACTGACCCCCGTGTCTCCACAGAGGGCACCCACTGACCCCCGTGTCTCCACAGAGGAGAGCACACACTGACCCCCGTGTCTCCACAGAGGAGAGCACCCACTGACCCCCGTGTCTCCACAGAGGAGAGCACCCACTGATCCCCGTGTCTCCACAGAGGAGAGCACCCCACTGACCCCCGTGTCTACACAGAGGAGAGCACCCACTGACCCCCGTGTCTCCACAGAGGAGAGCACCCACTAACCACCGTGTCTCCACAGAGGAGAGCACCCACTGACCCCCGTGTCTCCACAGAGGAGAGCACCCACTGACCCCCGTGTCTCCACAGAGTAGAACACCCACTGACCCCCGTGTCTCCACAGAGAGCACACACTGACCCCCGTGTCTCCACAGAGGAGAGCACCCACTAACCACCGTGTCTCCACAGAGGAGAGCACCCACTGACCCCCGTGTCTACACAGAGGAGAGCACCCACTGACCCCCGTGTCTCCACAGAGGAGAGCACCTACTGACCCCCGTGTCTCCACAGAGAGCACCCACTGACCCCCGTGTCTCCACAGAGGAGAGCACCCACTGACCACCGTGTCTCCACAGAGGAGAGCACCCACTGACCCCTGTGTCTCCACAGAGAGCACCCACTGACCCCCGTGTCTCCAAAGGGAGCACTCACTGACCCCCGTGTCTCCACAAAGGAGAGCACCCACTGACCCCTGTGTCTCCACAGAGGAGAGCACCCACTGACCCCCGTGTCTCCAGAGAGGAGAGCACCCACTGACCCCCGTGTCTCCACAGAGGAGAGCACCCACTGATCTCTGTGTCTCCACAGAGGAGAGCACCCACTGACCCCCGTGTCTCTACAGAGAGCACCCACTGACCCCCGTGTCTCCACAGAGAGCACCCACTGACCCCCGTGTCTCCAGAGATGAGAGCACCCACTGACCCCCGTGTCTCCACAGAGGAGAGCACCCACTGACCCTCGTGTCTCCAGAGAGGAGAGCACCCACTGACCCCGTGTCTCCACAGAGGAGAGGCCCCGCTGACCCCCGTGTCTCCACAGAGGAGAGCGCCCGCTGCCCCCCCGTGTCTCCACAGAGGAGAGCGCCCACTGACTCCAGTGTCTCCACAGAGGAGAGCACCCACTGACCCCCATGTCTCCACAGAGGAGAGCGCCCACTGCCCCCCGTGTCTCCACAGAGGAGAGCGCCCACTGCCCCCTGTGTCTCCACAGAGGAGAGCACCCACTGCCCCCTGTGTCTCCACAGGGGAGAGCACCCACTGACCCCCGTGTCTCCACAGAGGAGAGCACATGTGGCACCCCATGGGTTAATGTGCCACAATAACATCACATGGGTTCTCTCCCCCACTACACACTGACAAACACTACCACCTCTGGGCAATAGAGGGAGCACCTCCTGCTCCCTTATATACACTGGCCCATGAGGGAGAGCTCAGTTCAGTTCCCAGAGAACTGAGGAAAGGACACAGAGCAGAGTTAGCTCAGTGCAGACCTAGCAGGGGTCAGAGGAGCAGGAGAACGAAAGACAGAGGAACACGTCTGGGAGCTGGAGTGATACCATCACTTGCCCCAGAAGTACGCACAGAGAGACGGACACCGGATCCGGTACTGTGTCTGGCACCCACAGCACAGCGAATCCAGGAACAGTGGGATCTCTAGATGCCCCCCTAGTACCAGAGTGAAGCAACACGGAGGGGTCAGTGCAGCATAGAGGACCCAAGTTGCCTAACCAAGTGGTACCAGCAGCAAACAGAGAGAGACGTGAGGAATCCCAGCAGCTTAGCTAAGAAGCAGCAGCTCAGGACACACACACACAGAGTGCAGCATAAGGAGGCTAATGACCCGGACAAGGTGTGGGGAGAGAGAGCTCAGCCACCATTACAGACTCCGTGGACTATAATCTGCAATAACATCAGCAGTAAAGCTTTGGAAAACAGCTTTGGAGTCTGTGTATTGATTGTGACCTTTGCTCCAGATTCAGCACAGAGAGCTTCTCCACAGATCCAGCCTGTCAGCTCTGCAGCATCAGGGAGAAGAAGAGAATTGCAGTATCAACTAAACGTAAGTGTGTGTGTCCTCCAACTCTTCTCCACCATCTATAACCCCAATAGACTTTAACTCCTTACTGCCCCGGGGGATACAGTTCCCCCCACTGGAACTATACCACCTCCGCTGCCCTCACATCACCCCCGGAGGTTCTGCAGCAGCGGCGGCCCCCATTACTGGCCGCATCAAGTGGGTGGCGTCACCCGTGACATATCCCTTGTAAATATTCCCCTTTTATTGTGCTGAGCCAGGGACACGGTCCGGACCAGGCCACCAGTGACATCCCCAGCAGCAGATCGGTCCGGTACCGAGTACCCCACGTCCCTTGGGGCTCCACAACCTGGCGTCACGAACAGGATCTACCCGGTCCAAAAGAATTGGACCCTGTGCGCCATCTGAACTGTATTTTTGAGAATCCGCCATTTTGGAGCGCGCGGCGCGCGGGAAAGAAAGGGGGCGGTACCTTGCATTGGCGCGAACCCAGCCTCCTCCCTTGGTGCTGACGACATCCGGCGGGGAAGGAGATCCCTGCTGCGCCCCGGAACCTCCCAGAGACGTCCGGACGGAAGCAGAAGACGGAGGGCGCATATTAACTAAGGGGGCCCAAGATGTCGCAGGCCGATGCACAAGACGGCGGCGGAGTAGCCGATGGAGCTGCAGCGCCGGGTCAGCCAGTAGCGTCCGGCGGTGCAGCGGCGCAAGGAGCAGCACCCATCATGCCGTTCCTGATGCCGTATACTCCAGGGGCAATGTGGCTGCCCCAATACTCCGGTGAGCCTAATACGTTAACTGACTTTATTGAAAAGATTAAAGAGTACTATGTGATGTATCCCCTCACTGAAGCCCAGCGTGTAGGCATGATAATGGGACAGTTAACGGGCAATGCACGGCGTGAGGTGGCGTCCTGGCTGGACACAGATAAGGACACTGTAGAGCATCTGGCAACCAGACTAAAAGCAACTTTTGAATCTGCTGTTGATGCCCGGGCTAAGATGAGGTTCTTTGCATGCCACCAGAAGCCTAAACAGAGTGCCAGAGACTTTGCCTTGAACTTGCAGGAAGCACTCAAAGCCCTTAAGCTGGCAGAACCTGCTTTAGCCCCGGGAGCTGATAAAATGCTATTTGACCAATTTATAGAGGGCCTCCATTCCCCTTCCCATCGAGGACAGTTAAGCATGGTACTGCTGCAGAACCCTGACATGACATTTACTGAGCTGAAAGATAGAGCTATCCGTCTGCAGCAGCTGGAAGAGCCAAGGGAATTAACATCTGTGCTTGACACTGCAGCAGCACCTCAGCAGGCGGCAACGCCAGCGACATCTGCTATGTCAACGACTGCTGCTGAGGCCGGGGACTATATCTCAAATGCAGCCATCAACCAAAAGCTAGATGCCCTGACAGACACCGTGATCTCCATGGCCAAGGTCATCAAGGAACTGCGAGAGTCAAAACCTGCACCCAAGATCGAGTTGGCGACCAGCAGAGAGGATGTTCCGTGGATGAGGCCCAGAAGGTACCCAGCAGCAAGAGGACGACCCAGCGATCGCTACCAACCAGATGGACAGCCCGTTTGCCGCCGTTGCCAGAAACCAGGTCATTTTGCTCGAGAGTGTCCTTTAAACGACGATACCCTGGGCAGGCGGGCCGCTCCCCAGGAATGAACGCTCAAGGCCCCTCAGCCTGGTATGACAAATTTGTGGGAGGAAAGCCGGTGATCCCTATTGTGTTGGATGGCATCCCCTTTAGTGCCTTGCTGGATACCGGATCCCAAATAACATCTATCCCACATGTTCTATATAAAAGGTACTGGGCTGATTCAGACATTACTAATGCGCCAGATGGCTTTAACTTTGAAGTGTGGGCTGGTAATGGATTGATGATACCAAAGGTTGGATTTAGAGAGATGAATATTCAGGTTGGGAAGGTAGAATTGCAGAAACAGGGTATTATAATCGTAGATGTCGACCGGCGAGGCCGTGAACCCGTGATGGTGGTAGGAATGAATGTTATTGAGAAATGTTTTTCCGAAGTGTTAAGTGTTTTACAGCAAATCGCCGAGACTGCCGGAACTGGACAACAGAGGCTTCTGCACAAAGAGATCAAAGCCCTGATGTTGAGGCAACAGGTAGAAATCTCCGGAGGTGAGATCGGCAGTGTCAGAGTAAGTGACCCAATACCTATTGTAATTCCTCCCAAAACTGAAATGTTGGTGTGGTGCAGAGCCGCAATAGGCATTAAAGGGCAAGATTATCAGGCCCTGGTAGAACCCGTGTACTCAGACAGCAGACCGACCATACTCACTGCTAGAGGGGTGGTTGACGTACACAGGGGAAGAGTGCCATTACGCCTATTAAACTGCGGAGAAGATGAGGTCACATTGCCTAAGTATGCTACCATGGCTAAGTTGTTCACGGTTGATAACAACAACATCACCGTCGCTGAGCCCTTGAACCCGTCATGCCAGGCGGATGACAATGGCTCAGAGGAGAAGCTGGAGGATTGGTGCCAAAAGTTGCATGTAGGTACCAGTTCTACACCTCCCCGTCACAAGCATGGAGTATACCGGGTAGTGAAAGAATATGAGCAGATATTCAGCAAACACCCGTTAGACTTTGGGCAGATCAAAGGGGTAGAGCACACTATACCCACAGGTAACCATCAACCTATAAAAGAAAGGTATAGACCATTACCACCAGCTCACTACCAAACCACCAAAGACATGCTCAGAGAAATGAAATCTGCAGGGGTAATAAGAGACAGTTGTAGCCCCTGGGCAGCACCTCTAGTGTTAGTCAAAAAGAAGGATGGGACCATGAGAATGTGCGTAGATTACCGGCAGATTAACCACATTACACATAAGGACGCATACCCATTACCTAGGATTGAGGAGTCATTAGCTGCATTAAAATCTGCTAACTACTTTTCCACCCTTGATCTGACTAGTGGGTACTGGCAGGTTCCTGTGGCCGAGGCCGACAAGGAGAAGACAGCGTTTACTACGCCGATGGGCCTCTGTGAGTTCAATTGTATGCCGTTCGGACTCTGCAACGCACCCGGGACCTTCCAACGTCTGATGGAGAGCTGCCTAGGACACAAGAACTTTGAAACTGTCCTCCTGTACCTAGATGACGTCATTGTATATTCGAAGACGTACGAGCAACATCTACAAGACCTGGCAGAAGTGTTCGAAGCTTTATCGAAATATGGCATGAAAATCAAGCCATCCAAGTGTCACCTTCTCAAACCAAAGGTACAGTACCTGGGACATGTCGTGAGTTCAGAGGGAGTAGCACCGGATCCTGATAAAATCACCGTGATAAGGGATTGGCCAAGACCTACGAACGTAAAAGAAGTGAGGCAATTCCTGGGCCTGGTAGGCTATTATAGAAGATTTATCCGAGGATTCACGAAGCTAGCAGCTCCTCTGCAAGACATTCTGGTAGGACGGTCAAGGAAGACTTCAAACTGTAATTCCCTGGCATGGTGGGATGAAGAAAGAGAAAATTCCTTCAATCAGCTAAAAAGCGCGCTGACGGGAGAAGAGATCCTGGCATATCCTGATTACCATCAACCATTCATTCTTTACACGGATGCCAGCAACGTGGGACTGGGAGCAGTATTGTCGCAGAAGCAAGGAGGCAGAGAACGAGTTATTGCCTTTGCAAGCAGGAAGCTCCGGCCTACAGAGCGAAATCCCGAGAATTACAGCTCCTTCAAGTTAGAGCTACTGGCAGTAGTTTGGGCTGTAACCGAACGCTTTAAACATTACTTAGCAGGTGCAGAATTCACCATCTACACGGATAACAACCCGTTGACTCACCTGGACACAGCCAAATTAGGTGCTTTGGAGCAGCGATGGATAGCCCGGCTATCAAACTACAACTTTGTCATCAAATATCGGGCAGGCCGCAAGAATGGGAACGCAGATGCCTTATCCCGGATGCCGCACCTGAAAGACGTGGAAGAGGAACCGGAAGAGTTGGAAGAGATTGAACTCCCGGCCTTTCATCGTTCAAGGGTAGAAGATTATCGACCCGGCATCTACCAAAAGAAACAGGAAATAAATCTTAACCCGTTAAGACACTACGGATGGGCTGAAGCTCAAGATACTGATCCAGCCGTGAAGCTAGTGAAAGAACTGCTTACGCAACAACATGCACACCCTGGACAGAATGCCCCAGCTGAAGCTATACAGCTATGGAAGGATAAAGGCAAGTTGTTCCTGCATCAAGGGAAGCTCTGTAGACGATTTACCAATCCCAAGACGCATGAACTGGTCTGGCAAATAATCGTGCCCAAGCGAGACATCCAAATGGTCTTAGAGGCTTATCATGACAACGCAGGTCATTTCGGATGGAAGAAGTTAGAAGCAATCCTGAGAGACAGATTCTATTGGGTTGGCATGAGAGGATCCATTGAACTATGGTGCAGAAGATGTGCCGCATGCAACCTCAGAAGGAAAGATCTACAGAAAGCTCCACTTCAACCAATAATAACCAAGCAGCCTCTTGAACTAGTCGCGTTAGACCACGTCAAGTTGTCACCAAGCCGGTCAGGCTATGTCTATGCCCTAACCATCGTGGACCATTACTCACGCTTCTTAGTGGTGGTACCAGTCAAAGACTTGACAGCGAAGACGGCAGCAAAAGCATTCCAGACGCATTTCTGTAGACCACATGGTTACCCAGAACAAGTCCTTGCAGACCAAGGTCCAGCTTTTGAATCAGAACTATTCAAGGAATTCTGCAATATGTACGGTTGTAAGAAGATTCGAACAACAACGTATCATCCCCAAACAAATGGTCTATGCGAGAAAATGAATCATATCGTAATCGAACTGTTAAAGACCTTACCAGAATCAGAAAGAAACCAGTGGCCAGATAAATTACCTGATTTGGTAGACTTATATAACCATGTACCTGTGAGTTCTACAAACTGCACTCCAGCTTATCTTATGCGTGCAAGACCCGGTAAGCTACCAATTGATCTAGAAATGGGAGTTGAAAAACCAGATACAGAATTGGAAGAAACAGATTGGGATATCAAACGTCAGAAACAGTATCACCAAGTGCAAGAATGTGTAGAGAGAAACCTACAACAAGCAAGAGCAAGACAAGAGAAGACCTTTAACAAACATGCTCAAGCGATGCCATTACAAGAAGGTGATCAAGTTCTCAAGAGAAAGAGACGTACAGGCAAACTGGATAATCAGTGGGAAACCGTCCCATACACAGTCTTACCATCTAACCTAGACAATGTAAAAACCTATTTGATAAGCAAAGATGAAGGAAGGACTTCACAAGTCGTATCTCGTGATCAACTCAAATTGTGTCCTGAAACCCTGAAGACACCTGAAGTCATAGAACCCGTACAGGTCCAACCTATTCAAGAGAAAGAAAAAGAAGAAGTATTCCACACGGTACTAGGAGACTTTCCTAAAACATGGCCAAATTACCATGGAGCAGTTGTCGTACCAATGATTGCATTCCCTTCAATGATGGACTCAAAACCAGAACCCGTGTTACCAGAACCTGTGTCACCTGAAGAAGACCCAAGACTTGAAGAACTGGAAGTAGAATCCGAAGAGGAAGAACAGATTCCTGGTCCCAGTGAACTTGCCAGTCCTGCAGTCAGACCTCCATCTGCCATAGTACCAAGCACAACATGTAGGTACATACCCACTAATACTAGTAGCCCACGTGCAAGCGGTATACCCGTTTTACGCAGATCAGAGCGTAGTACCCAAGGTCAGATACCAGCTAGGTACAAAGAATAAAATACCGCATTAAATGTGTAATGTAAATATGTTTGTTTAAATGTAAAGTAAATGTAAATTGAGCCTAGTAGACTGTGTCCAAGAGGGTGGAGGAACTGGATTGACCCCCAAGTACATTAAGTTAGGGAAAGAAAGTGCCTGGGGGTGGTGTAGCGAATTCAGGCCTCCTAAGCAGAAACGCCCGTGGACAAATGTATATAGTTCTTGCAACGTTAAAAAAGCCCAGTACCTACAGAGACTATCCTGTATGAACTTTGCAATCTCCTTATTTACTTATGGACCATAAATACCACGGACTGGTTGTGGTAAGAACTCTCTTGTATATATATTCATCAGCCCGGAGGCAATAGACTAAACCTCTGGAAAGACTGCTTTTTGACTTTCGAACTCTTTTTCACATTTTAGTGATTTTTGTACTTTTTCATTTTTATGTCTATGTCAATATTAATTGTGTTTAATCGTTGTTTACGTGTTTTTCCACAGTCCCGGAGTACTGTATTTAACTAAGGGGGAATGTGGCACCCCATGGGTTAATGTGCCACAATAACATCACATGGGTTCTCTCCCCCACTACACACTGACAAACACTACCACCTCTGGGCAATAGAGGGAGCACCTCCTGCTCCCTTATATACACTGGCCCATGAGGGAGAGCTCAGTTCAGTTCCCAGAGAACTGAGGAAAGGACACAGAGCAGAGTTAGCTCAGTGCAGACCTAGCAGGGGTCAGAGGAGCAGGAGAACGAAAGACAGAGGAACACGTCTGGGAGCTGGAGTGATACCATCACTTGCCCCAGAAGTACGCACAGAGAGACGGACACCGGATCCGGTACTGTGTCTGGCACCCACAGCACAGCGAATCCAGGAACAGTGGGATCTCTAGATGCCCCCTAGTACCAGAGTGAAGCAACACGGAGGGGTCAGTGCAGCATAGAGGACCCAAGTTGCCTAACCAAGTGGTACCAGCAGCAAACAGAGAGAGACGTGAGGAATCCCAGCAGCTTAGCTAAGAAGCAGCAGCTCAGGACACACACACACAGAGTGCAGCATAAGGAGGCTAATGACCCGGACAAGGTGTGGGGAGAGAGAGCTCAGCCACCATTACAGACTCCGTGGACTATAATCTGCAATAACATCAGCAGTAAAGCTTTGGAAAACAGCTTTGGAGTCTGTGTATTGATTGTGACCTTTGCTCCAGATTCAGCACAGAGAGCTTCTCCACAGATCCAGCCTGTCAGCTCTGCAGCATCAGGGAGAAGAAGAGAATTGCAGTATCAACTAAACGTAAGTGTGTGTGTCCTCCAACTCTTCTCCACCATCTATAACCCCAATAGACTTTAACTCCTTACTGCCCCGGGGGATACAGTTCCCCCCACTGGAACTATACCACCTCCGCTGCCCTCACATCACCCCCGGAGGTTCTGCAGCAGCGGCGGCCCCCATTACTGGCCGCATCAAGTGGGTGGCGTCACCCGTGACATATCCCTTGTAAATATTCCCCTTTTATTGTGCTGAGCCAGGGACACGGTCCGGACCAGGCCACCAGTGACATCCCCAGCAGCAGATCGGTCCGGTACCGAGTACCCCACGTCCCTTGGGGCTCCACACACACACTGACCCCCGTGTCTCCACAGAGGAGAGCACCCACTGACCCCCGTGTCTCCACAGAGGAGAGCACCCACTGACCCCCGTGTCTCCACAGAGGAGAGCACCTACTGACCCCCGTGTCTCCACAGAGAGCACCCACTGACCCCGTGTCTCCACAGAGGAGAGCACCCACTGACCCCCGTGTCTCCACAGAGGAGAGCACCCACTGAACCCCGTGTCTCCACAGAGAGCACCCACTGACCCCGTGTCTCCACAGAGGAGAGCAACCACTGACCCCCGTGTCTCCACAGAGGAGAGCACCAACTGACCCCCGTGTCTCCACAGAAGAGAGCACCCACTGACCCCTGTGTCTCCACAGAGGAGAGCACCCACTGACCCCCATGTCTCCACAGAGGGAACACCCATTGACCCCCGTGTCTCCACAGAGGAGAGCACCCACTGACCCGTGTCTCCACAGAGGAGAGCACCCACTGACCCCCGTGTCTCCACAGAGGAGAGCACCCACTGACCCCGTGTCTCCACAGAGGAGAGCACCCACTGACCCCGTGTCTCCACAGGGAGAGCACCCATGACCCCGTGTCTCCACAGAGGAGAGCACCACTGACCCCCGTGTCTCCACAGGGAGAGCACCCATGACCCCGTGTCTCCACAGAGGAGAGCACCACTGACCCCGTGTCTCCACAGAGGGAGCACCACTGAGCCCCCCGTGTCTCACAGAGGAGAGCAACCACTGACCCCGTGTCTCCACAGAGGAGAGCACCCACTGACCCCGTGTCTCCACAGAGGAGAGCACCACTGACCCCGTGTCTCCACAGAGGAGAGCACCCACTGACCCCGTGTCTCCACAGAGGAGAGCACCACTGACCCCGTGTCTCACAGAGGAAGCACCCACTGACCCCGTGTCTCCACAGAGGAGAGCACCACTGACCCCCGTGTCTCCACAGAGGAGAGCACCACTGACCCCGTGTCTCACAGAGGAGAGCACCACTGACCCCGTGTCTCCACAGAGGAGAGCCCCACTGACCCCGTGTCTCACAAGAGGAGAGCACCCACTGACCCCGTGTCTCCACAGAGGAGAGCACCACTGACCCCGTGTCTCCACAGAGGAGAGCACCACTGACCCCGTGTCTCCACAGAGGAGAGCACCACTGACCCGTGTCTCCAAGAGGAGAGCACCACTGACCCGTGTCTCCACAGAGGAGAGCACCACTGACCCCGTGTCTCCACAGAGGAGAGCACCACTGACCCGTGTCTCCACAGAGGAGAGCACCACTGACCCCGTGTCTCCAAGAGGAGGCACCCACTGACCCGTGTCTCCACAGAGGAGAGCACCCACTGACCCCGTGTCTCACAAGGAGAGCACCACTGACCTGTCTACAGAGGAGGACCACTGACCCGTGTCTCCACAGAGGAGAGCACTGACCGTGTTCAGGGAGAGCACCACTGACCGTGTCTCCTCCACAGAGGAGCACCACTGACCCGTGTCTCACAGAGGAGAGCACCCATGACCCCGTGTCTCCACAGAGGAGAGCACCACTGACCCCGTGTCTCACAGAGGAGAGCACCCATGACCCCGTGTCTCCACAGAGGAGAGCACCCATGACCCGTGTTCCAGAGGAGAGCACCACTGCAGTGTCTCACAGAGGAGCACCCACTGACCCGTGTCTCCACAGAGGAGAGCACCACTGACCCCGTGTCTCCACAGAGAGAGCACCCACTGACCCGTGTCTCCAGAGGGAGGCACCCACTGACCCCGTGTCTCCAGAGGAGAGCACCACTGACCCGTTGTCTCCACAGAGGAGAGCACCATGACCCGTGTCTCCACAGAGGAGAGCACCACTGACCCCGTGTCTCCACAGAGGAGAGCACCACTGGACCCCGTGTCTCCACAGAGGAGAGCACCACTGACCCGTGTTCCACAGAGGAGGCACCACTGACCCCGTGTCTCCAGAGGAGAGCACTCCACGGAGCCCATGACGTGTCTCCACAGAGGAGAGCACCCACTGACCCGTGTCTCCAAGAGGAGAGCCCACTGACCCCGTGTCTCCACAGAGGAGAGCACCACTGACCCCGTGTTCCACAGAGGAGAGCACCATGACCCGTGTCTCACAGAGGAGAGCACCACTGACCCCGTGTCTCACAGAGGAGAGCACCCATGACCCGTGTCTCACAGAGGAGAGCACCACTGACCCCGTGTTCCACAGAGGAGCACCCAGACCGTGTCTCCACGAGGAGAGCACACTGACCCCGTGTCTCCACAGAGGAGAGCACCACTGACCCCGTGTCTCACAGAGGAGAGCACCACTGACCCCGTGTCTCCACAGAGGAGAGCACCCATGACCCCCGTGTCTCCACAGAGGAGAGCACCACTGACCCCGTGTCTCCACAGAGGAGAGCACCCACTGACCCCGTGTCTCACAGAGGAGAGCACCACTGACCCCGTGTCTCACAGAGGAGAGCACCCATGACCTTCCCAGAGGGAGCCATGCCCTGTCTCCACAGAGGAGAGCACCACTGACCCCGTGTCTCACAGAGGAGAGCACCACTGACCCGTGTCTCACAGAGGAGAGCACCATGACCCCTGTTCACAGAGGAGACACCCTGACCCGTGTTCCACAGAGGAGAGCACCACTGACCCCGTGTCTCACAGAGGAGACGACCACCATGACCCCGTGTCTCCACAGAGGAGAGCACCACTGACCCCGGAGAGCACCCACTGACCCCGTGTCTCCACAGAGAGAGCACCCACTGACCCCGTGTCTCCACAGAGGAGAGCACCCACTGACCCCGTGTCTCCACAGAGGAGAGCACCCACTGACCCCGTGTCTCCACAGAGGAGAGCACCCACTGACCCCGTGTCTCCACAGAGAGAGCACCCCACTGACCCCGTGTCTCCACAGAGGAGAGCACCATGACCCGTGTCTCACAGGGAGAGCACCCACTGACCCCGTGTCTCCAAGAGGAGAGCACCACTGACCCCGTGTCTCCACAGAGGAGAGCACCCACTGACCCTGTGTCTCCACAGAGGAGAGCACCCACTGACCCCGTGTCTCCAAGAGGAGAGCACCCACTGACCCCCGTGTCTCCCAGAGGAGAGCACCACTGACCCCGTGTCTCCACAGAGGAGAGCACCCACTGACCCCGTGTCTCCACAGAGGAGAGCACCACTGACCCGTGTCTCCAAGAGGAGAGCACCCACTGACCCCCGTGTCTCCACAGAGGAGAGCACCCACTGACCCCGTGTCTCCAAGAGGAGAGCACCCACTGACCCCGTGTCTCCACAGAGGAGAGCACCCACTGACCCGTGTCTCCACAGAGGAGACCATGCCTGTCCAGAGAGACATGACCGTTCCAAGAGAGCACCACTGACCCCGTGTCTCCACAGAGGAGAGCACCCATGACCCCGGTGTCTCCACGAGGGAGCACCACTGACCCCGTGTCTCCACAGGAGAGCACCCACTGACCCCGTGTCTCCAAGAGGAGACACCACTGACCCCGTGTCTCAAGAGGAAGCACCACTGACCCCGTGTCTCCACAGAGGGAGCACCCACTGACCCCGTGTCTCACAGAGGAGAGCACCCCTGACCCGTGTCTCCAAGAGGAAGCACCCATGACCCCGTGTCTCACAGAGGAGAGCACCCACTGACCCCGTGTCTCACAGAGGAGAGCACCCACTGACCCCGTGTCTCCACAGAGAGACCCACTGACCCCGTGTCTCCAAGAGGAGAGCCCACTGACCCCGTGTCTCCAAGAGGAGAGCACCCACTGACCCCGTGTCTCCACAGAGGAGAGCACCCATGACCCGTGTCTCCACAGAGAGCACCACTGACCCCGTGTCTCCAGAGGAGAGCACCCACTGACCCCGTGTCTCCACAGAGGAGAGCACCACTGACCCCGTGTCTCCACAGAGGAGAGCACCCACTGACCCCGTGTCTCCAAAGAGAGCACCATGACCCCGTGTCTCACAGAGGAGAGCACCACTGACCCGTGTCTCCACGAGAGGACACCCACTGACCCCGTGTCTCACAGAGAGAGCACCCACTGACCCCGTGTCTCCAAGAGGAGACACCCACTGACCCCGTGTCTCCACAGAGGAGAGCACCATGACCCCGTGTCTCCACAGAGGAGAGCACCCACTGACCCCCGTGTTCCACAGAGGAGAGCACCACTGACCCCGTGTCTCCACAGAGAGACACCCACTGACCCGTGTCTCCAAGAGAGACACCCACTGACCCCGTGTCTCACAGAGAGAGCACCCACTGACCCCGTGTCTCCACGAGGAGAGCACCACTGACCCGTGTCTCCACAGGAGAGCCCCACTGACCCCGTGTCTCCAAGAGGAGAGCACCCACTGACCCCGTGTCTCCACAGAGGAGAGCACCCACTGACCCCGTGTCTCACAGAGGAGAGCACCCACTGACCCCGTGTCTCCACAGAGGAGAGCACCCACTGACCCCGTGTCTCCACAGAGGAGAGCACCCACTGACCCCGTGTCTCCACAAGAGAGAGCACCCACTGACCCCCGTGTCTCCACAGAGGAGAGCACCCACTGACCCCGTGTCTCCACAGAGGAGAGCACCCACTGACCCCCGTGTCTCCACAGAGGAGAGCACCCACTGACCCCTGTGTCTCCACAGAGGAGAGCACCCACTGACCCCGTGTCTCCACAGAGGAGAGCACCCACTGACCCCGTGTCTCCACAGAGGAGAGCACCCACTGACTCCCGTGTCTCCACAGAGGAGAGACCCATGACCCCCGTGTCTCCACAGAGGAGAGCACCCACTGATCCCCGTGTCTCCACAGAGGAGAGCACCCACTGACCCCCGTGTCTCCACAGAGGAGAGCACCCACTGACCCCGTGTCTCCACAGAGTGAGAGCACCCACTGACCCCCGTGTCTCCACAGAGGAGAGCACCCACTGCACCCCGTGTCTCCACAGGGAGAGCACCCACTGACCCCCGTGTCTCCACAGAGGAACACCCACTGCCCCCGTGTCTCCACAGAGGAGAGCACCCACTGACCCCGTGTCTCCACAGGGAGAGCACCCACTGACCCCCGTGTCTCCACAGAGGAGAGCACCCACTGACCCCCGATGTCTCCACAGAGAGCACCCACTGACCCCCGTGTCTCCACAGAGGAGAGCACACCACTGACCCCCGTGTCTCCACAGAGGAGAGCACCCACTGACCCCCGTGTCTCCACAGAGGAGAGCACCCACTGATCCCCGTGTCTCCACAGAGGAGAGCACCCACTGACCCCCGTGTCTCACAGAGAGAGCACCACTACCGTGTCCACAACGGAGACCCCCACTGACCCCGTGTCTCCCAGAGGAGAGCACCACTGACCCCCGTGTCTCCACAGAGGAGAGCACCCACTGACTCGTGTCTCCACAGAGGAGAGCACCACTGACCCCCGTGTCTCCACAGAGAAGCACCCACTGACCCCGTGTCTCCACAGAGAGCACCCACTGACCCCCGTGTCTCCAAGAGGAGAGCACCCACTGCCCCCGTGTCTCCACAGGGGAGAGCACACACTGACCCCGTGTCTCCACAGAGGAGACCACACACTGACCCCCGTGTCTCCACAGAGGAGAGCACCCACTGACCCCGTGTCTCCACAGAGGAGAGCACCACATGACCCCCGTGTCTCCACAGAGGAGAGCACCCACTGACCCCCGTGTCTCCACAGAGGAGCACCCACTGACCCCCGTGTCTCCACAGAGGAGAGACACCCACTGACCCCCGTGTCTCCACAGAGGAGAGCACCCACTGACCCCGTGTCTCCACAGAGGAGAGCACCACTGACCCCCGTGTCTCCACAGAGGAGAGCACCACTGACCCCCGTGTCTCCACAGAGGAGAGCACCCACTGACCCCGTGTCTCCACAGAGGAGAGCACCCACTGACCCCCGTGTCTCCACAGAGGAGAGCACCCACTGACCCCGTGTCTCCACAGAGGAGAGCCCCACTGACCCCCGTGTCTCCACAGAGGAGACCCACTGACCCCCGTGTCTCCACAGAGGAGAGCACCCACTGACCCCGTGTCTCCACAGAGAGCACCCACTGACCCCGTGTCTCCACAGAGAGAGCACCCACTGACCCCCGTGTCTCCAGGAGGAGAGCACCCACTGACCCCCGTGTCTCCACAGAGGAGAGCACCCACTGACCTCCGTGTCTCCACGAGAGAGAGCACCACTGACCCCCGTGTCTCCACAGAGGAGAGCACCCACTGACCCCCGTGTCTCCACAGAGAGAGCACCCACTGACCCCCGTGTCTCCAAGAGGAGAGCACCCACTGACCCCCGTGTCTCCACAGAGGAGAGCACCCACTGACCCCCGTGTCTCCACAGAGGAGAGCACCCACTGACCCCCGTGTCTCCAGAGGAGAGCACCCACTGCCCCCGTGTCTCACAGAGGAGAGCAGCCCACTGACCCCGTGTCTCCACAGAGGAGAGCACCCACTGACCCCGTGTCTCCACAGAGGAGCACCCACTGACCCCCGTGTCTCCACAGAGAGAGCACCCACTGACCCCCGTGTCTCCACAGAGGAGAGCACCCACTGACCCCCGTGTCTCCACAGAGAGAGAGCACCCACTGACCCCCGTGTCTCCACAGAGGAGAGCACCCACTGACCCCGTGTCTCCACAGAGGAGAGCACCACTGCCCCGTGTCTCCACAGAGGAGAGCACCCACTGACCCCCGTGTCTCCAAGAGAGCACCCACTGACCCCGTGTCTCCACAGAGGAGAGCACCCACTGACCACCGTGTCTCCACAGAGGAGAGCACCCACTGACCCCCGTGTCTCCACAGAGGAGAGCACCACTGACCCCGTGTCTCCACAGAGGAGAGCACCACACCCTCTAGGAACCTGACCCCCGTGTCTCCACAGAGGAGAGCACCCACTGACCCCGTGTCTCCACAGAGGAGAGCACCCACTGACCCCGTGTCTCCACAGAGGAGAGCACCCACTGACCCCCGTGTCTCCACAGAGGAGAGCACCCACTGACCCCGTGTCTCCACAGGGAGAGCACCCACTGACCCCCGTGTCTCCACAGAGGAGAGCACCCACTGACCCCCGTGTCTCCAAGAGGAGAGCACACCTTGACCCCTCCGTGTCTCCACAGAGGAGAGCACCCACTGACCCCCGTGTCTCCACAGAGGAGAGCACCCACTGACCCCCGTGTCTCCACAGAGGAGAGCACACACTGACCCCCGTGTCTCCACAGAGGAGAGCACACACTGACCCCCGTGTCTCCACAGAGGAGAGCACACACTGACCCCGGTGTCTCCACAGAGTAGAGCACCTACTGACCCCGTGTCTCCACAGAGAGAGCACCCACTGACCCCCGTTCTCCACAGAGGAGAGCACCCACTGACCCCCGTGTCTCCACAGAGGAGAACACCCACTGACCCCCGTGTCTCCACAGAGAGCACACACTGACCCCGTGTCTCCACAGAGGAGAGCACGCACTGACCCCCGTGTCTCCACAGAGAGCACCCACTGACCCCCGTGTCTCCAAAGGGAGCACCCACTGACCCCCGTGTCTCCACAGAGGAAGAGCACCCACTGACCCCCGTGTCTCCACAGAGGAGAGCACCCACTGACCCCCGTGTCTCCACAGAGAGAGCACCCACTGACCCCCGTGTCTCCACAGAGGAGAGCACCCACTGACCCCGTGTCTCCACAGAGGAGAGCAACCACTGACCCCCGTGTCTCCACAGAGGAGAGCACCCACTGACCCCCGTGTCTCCGCAGAGGAGAGCACCCACTGACCCCTGTGTCTCCACAGAGGAGAGCACCCACTGACACCCGTGTCTCCACAGAGGGAACACCCATTGACCCCCGTGTCTCCACAGAGGAGAGCACCCACTGACTCCCGTGTCTCCACAGAGGAGAGCACCCACTGACCCCCGTGTCTCCACAGAGGAGAGCACCCACTGATCCCCGTGTCTCCACAGAGGAGAGCACCCACTGACCCGTCTCCACAGAGGAGAGCACCACTGACCCGTGTCTCCACAGAGGAGAGCACCACTGACCCCCGTGTCTCCACAGAGGAGAGCACTCACTGACCCCCGTGTCTCCACAGAGGAGAGCACCCACTGACCCCCGTGTCTCCACAGAGGAGAGCACACACTGACCCCCGTGTCTCCACAGAGGAGAGCACACACTGACCCCGATGTCTCCACAGAGTAGAGCACCTACTGACCCCCGTGTCTCCACAGAGGAGAGCACTCACTGACCTCTGTGTCTCCAGAGAGGAGAGCACCCACTGACCCCCGTGTCTCCACAGAGGAGAGCATGCGGAGGCGCGTGCAGGAAGGAGGAGAATAGGCAGCGCTGAGAAAGAAAGCCCAAGAGAAAGGAACACAAAAAGGGGTGAACTAGACAAGGCATCCTGGTTGCCAAGGACAAACCGGGCCGCCACTGTACTTGTGTTGTAACCTGAACTAACTGATGAGAAAAGCCAAGTAAACCAGGTTGAAACTCAGCATTGTGTCAGACTGTTCATTTCACGCCTGAGGAGCGGTAGACTGAAATGCCGCGCAGGCAGAAAGAGCCTGCCTGAGGATGTCCCTGATACAGCGCCGCAGCCAGCTCAGCCCCATTGGCTCTCCATCACCCCAAATCACCTTAACTCCGGAAGCCCTGTGGACCCGCTCCTCCCGTGGGGAGCAAAACCATCACAGCTGCAAGTCCATCATCCCCAGAGGTCCCCTATTGGCCACCTTCCACGGGTGGCGTAACGACAACCTTTTTTTTATTTCACTTTTACTTATCTTTTCACAACTTTTCAATCCCCTTTTTACTGACAGCCCAATAGGGGACCACTGACCGGGTCACGCCACCGTGAAAGCATCCCAGAGGACGACCTCCAGAGGGCCCTACTCCGAGTACCCCATGGCCCCCACTGGGGAGAGTCAGACGTGCATGTGGCCTTACAAAAACTGAGGTAAAAATTCACCAAATACTCATCGTGTGCACAACGTCTTACAAATACTGAGGTAAAAACTCACCAAATACTGAACATGTGCATGAAACCTTACAAATAATGAGGTAAAAAACCCCACCAAATACTCAGCGTGTGCACGAGGCCTTACAAATACTGAGGTAAATATTCACCAAATACTCAGTGTGTGCACAAGGCCTTACAGATACTGAGGTAAAAAAATACCAAATACTGAACAGCGTCTGTAGTTTGGGGTTCTGATCTGGCACAAATCCCTTAGTCATATTAAAAGCTTGTTGGAAAGCGATTATGACTTTGAGGAGCTGCTTAAATGTGGCACGGGAGTTTCTCCACTTCCTTACTGAAGTGCAAATTTGCGTATTTCCTAGAGGAGGGATGTGACTACAATCTCCTCACCTACTTAGCTGTCTCCATAAGGCGGCCGTCACACGCACAGATATCTCTTGCGATATTGTAAGCGATCACGTGCACGCGCGATCGCTTACAATATCGCTCACATCGCTGGTGAGATGTCACACAGACAGACTCACCAGCGATGTGGATTCTCGATCTCGCTGGTAACTATGGTACACATCGGGTTACTAGGCGCCGCGCGTCGCTTAGTAACCCGACGTTTACCATAGTTACCATCTCCCAGCATAGGCTCTGCCGCTGGGAGATCGTTCCTCGTGGTGTTATACACCACGATGAAGCAGATCGTGACATCGTTCATCGCTAGATCTGAGCTCCGGAGCTCAGATCTGCGATGTCACGATCAAGCGATTTCACATCGTAAATCGCTTGATTACATGCAACGATTTCTTGCCCGATATCGCTTAAGCGATCAAAAAGGAGATCGCTTAAACGATATCGGGCAAGAAATCGTTGCGTGTGACGGCCGCCTAAGGTAGATAGCAGTTCCCAGACCAAATATTCATAGTGTGCATGAGGCCTCACAGATACGGAGGTAAAAAATTCCCAAAATACTCAGCGTGTGCACGAGACCTTACAAATACTGAGGTAAAAACTCACCAAATACTGAACATGTGCATTAAACCTTACAAAACTGAGGTAAAAAAAGCTCACCAAATACTCACCATGTGCACGAGGCCTTACAAATACTGAGGTAAAAACTCACCAAATACTCAGCGTGTTCACGAGGCCTTACAAATACTGAGGTAAATCTCACCAAATACTCAGCGTGTTCACGAGGCCTTACAGATAGTGAGGTAAAAACTGACCAAATACTCAGCGTGTGCACGAGGCCTTACAAATACTGAGGTAAAAACCACCAAATACAGCGTGTTCACAAGGCCTTACAGATAGTGAGTAAACTCACAATACACAACGTGTGCACGAGGCCTTACAGATACGAGGTAAAACACCAAATACTCGCGTGTGCACGAGGCCTTACAAATACTGAGTACAACTCCCAAATACTGAACATGTGCAGGAGGCCTTACAAATACTGAGGTAAAAAACTCACCAAATACTCAGTGTGTGCACAAGGCCTAATAAATATTCAGGTAAAAAATTCACCAAAATACTCAGTGTGTGCACGAAGCTTTACAAATATGTGGCGCCCCTGCGTCCAGGAGGCCACAAAAGGGAACTGCAGCCAGGCAGGTAGGACACTTGTTGCACACCAACACCCTCACAGCCCACACAACCCACGTGAAAGAGGAGGTAACATCCAGCCCTGAGATTAGATACTCTATGAGATTGAGGGGTGGTGGATTCAGAGGAGTGGGTTGGGCACACCCGTAGTCAGGTGACTTGACAGTGTATAGGAAGGGGGAGGAGTGAAGGAGTTCAGTAGGCCACAGTGAGCTGAGATGCAAAGACCAAGAGCAGCAGAGAAGCTGAGGAGCAGGCCAGAGAACAGCAGCAGGTTGAGCTGAAGCTGAGCAGCCAGAAAGACACACACGTTCTGGAAGAGTGAAGACACACGGAGCGCAGAATCTGTACTGAGCCAGTGTGAGCCAGAGGAGAGAGAAAGCCCATCCAGAGCCGGATCCCCAGGAGTGTGAGAGAGCAGAGAGGGACGGTGTAACCCGGGGCCCTAGAACTACAGCTGAAGCAACCTACTGCAGGCGGAGTAGCCCTCCTATATACAGAGAGGAACAGAGAGAAAGGAGCCTGGTAGAGCCTCGTGCTTGAGGACTGCTGGAGGCTGGGCTGAAGTAGAGTGTCGGCTCTAGAGGGGACCGTAGTTCACCCGGCATCCCCAGACAACACGACGGGGGGTCTGAGTTTCAGATTGAGATCCCTACCCTAAGGACAGGCAGCTCAGTGACACACGTAGGACTCACAGGAGCCCGAGTCACCGCCATACTGTCCAGTGTCGCACAACACGAAGCAAGGAGAACGTAATAGCCTGGAAAGGACACTACAGACTGTGTGAGGGGTCACAGAGAGAGAGGCCTGGCTGCAGGGAGCAAAGGGAACCCAGAGAAGGAGAATGTGACCCGTATACTTGAACTGTGTAAGAACTGTACTTGAACTGTGACTTGAACAACTAAGAGTTTACCTTGAGTCTCTCGTGAAAGTATTCTCCTACAGGATTGCATCAGAAAGCCCTCCCCTGCAGAGTTCACAGCACCAGCCTGTCGCACCAACCTGAGGAGAGATCCCTGCAGCGTCTGCAAGTAACGTGTGCTACACAATCCACATACTTCACCAAGTAACTTACTGCCCCGGGGAACACAGTTCTACCCACTGGAACTACACCATCTCCGCTGCCATTACATCGTCCCTGGAGGTTCTGCAGCAGCGGCGGCCCCCATCACTGGCCGCATCAAGTGGGTGGCGTCACGAGTGACATCCCCTGTACATATTCCCCTTTATTTGCCAGGGCCCGGGTCCCGGACCGGACCAGGACCACCCGTGACTTCCCCAGTAGAGACCCGGTCCGGTACCGAGTACCCTCGTCCCAGTAGGCTCGACAAATACTGGTGTAAACTCACCAACTACTCACTGTTTGCACAAGGATTTACAAATATTGAGGTAAAAAACTCACCAAATACACAACGTGTGCACGAGGCCTTACAGATACTGAGGTAAAAAACTCAAATACTGAACGTGTGCACGAGGCATTAGGCTGGTTTGACATCACGTTTTCCCGCAATCTGACGCTGTCCGTTGTAAATCTGATTTGCCTCCGATCCGATCCTGTCTGATTTTCTGCACCAGCCAAAATCGTAGACTGCTGTGATCCGATGCGATCCGATTATAATAATATGGAAGTCTATGGGGATCGGATCGAAAATCGGATCCGATATCGGATCCGATCTCTGTATTGAGCATGCTCAAACTCCGAAACCTCCCACAGCCCTCCCCCATTTTAATCGGATCCGTTAAAAAATCGGATCGGATGCCATCAGTCCGATTTTTTATCAGATCCGATAAACGGATCCGATAAAAAAATCGGACCGGTGGCATCCGATCCGATCTGATTTACAACAGACAGCGTCGGATTGCGGGAAAACGTGATGTGAAACCAGTCTTAGAAATACTGAGGTAAAAACTCACCAAATACTCAGCGTGTGTATGAGGCTTTACAGATACTGAGGTAAAAAAACTCACCAAATAGTCAGCGTGTGCACGAGGCCTTAAGGCCCAGTCACACATAACGACACACCAGCGATCCCGATAACGATAACAATGTGAAGAGATCGCTGGTGCGTCGTTTTTCACATCACCGGTAAGATGTCAAACAGGTATCTCACCAGCGATGTGGATCCAGAATTATACTGAGGTCGTTGGGAATTGTCACTCCATAGAGTAGCATTGAGATCGTTGCTCATTATCTCTGTCAACACAACGATGTAGCCCTCCCAGCGGGAGACCAACGACGTAGAAATGACCCAGAGCAGTGTGTAACCATCAATGATCTCACAGCAGGGGCCAGATCGTTGGTGCATGTCACACAGATCGAAATTTGTGACGCAACAGTGATCTCGTTAGCGATCTCGTTCTGTGCGACAGGGCCTTTACAAATACTGAGGTAAACTCTCTAAATACACAATGTGTGCACGAGGCCTTACAAATACTGAGGTAAAAAAAACTCTACAAATACTGAACGTGTGCACGAGGCCTTACAGTTGTGCGTACAATGTGGGGAGTGGACTGAAACTACATGGGGCAAATGCCCCAATCCCCAGCACAAGTGTGCCTCCCCTCCATCATGGATCTAGTTGCATCATTTCAAATGCCCCAGGCCCCAGCAGCACACGGTGTTTATGCTCCATCTAGATATTTTGCTCACATCATGCATTCATACAGGCCATATATAGGGTGGGACATTTATATGGATACACCTAAAAAAAAGTTGGATCCAAAACGGCCGCCATGGTCACCACTCATCTGGAGAAGTTTTCCCCCTCTTGTAGACTAATTATCACCAACCGTTCCCATTTTATTTAGGTGCATCCATATAAATTCCCCACCCTATATATGGCCCACCCTGTATATCCTTTACATACACCATGTCTGATACAAGCAAAATATCTATATGGAGGGGCAGTGGGGCACAGTGTTCCGCAGCATTTGTCCCATGTAGTTTCATTCAGACAGTCTCCCACTGTCTCCCATACAGATACACTAATGGTACCTTTACACGCCGCCACAACAGGATGGATACCAACGGCAACTTCACGTGCACGAGCACAGCCGAACGGTTACCAACGGGAACCGCACCCTCTTTACACGCCGCCACAAGGTGCGCTACGCCACGCTACATCTACAGCTAGCTACATCGCCGGGTGTCGCAAGTAGCCATCTGTAGCTCAATTACACACCGCTATAACCAGCTACTATGGGCGGACCTGGTGCAGCAGGGACAGCACATAGGCGTGCCACAATTGAGAGTACGAGCCGTCCGTACGCTGATAGGACAAAGCAATAACATCCTGATTGGCCAGGCATCGCAGGAGGCTGAGTAATACAGCACGCTCGAGCGATTGTGTAGTGTGACTCGTCAGCTCCTTAAATATGCCTCCCTAGGCAGCGACTACCAATCGTCATGCAGCAGCTTCCACCAATGATCGCACATGGGGCGCGGTAACACGGAGCCAGGGTCACGCCTTAGCTACATTGCAGGCTGTCCCGAGTTCCCTTCCGTAACGTCTTTACACGCCGATACAGCTCGCTACAATCGGCGATGTAGCCATATGTTTATGGGCAGTGCACGGATACAGAGGTATCTGTAGCCGGCTGTCTCCTACCGTCTTCACACGCCGCTACTACGGGCTATATTGCCGCTACAAGCTACTTTTGTAGCGTGTAGCTGGTTGTATCCAGCCTGTTGTAGCGGCGTGTAAAGGTACCATAAGTGACTCCCACATTGAAATGCTTTGCAAATTCTGTCCTGGCTGTTACACATACAGAGCTGCCTGCTGCCCACTGCCAAAAACAGCCTTTTATGGCCACTTTACACGCGGCAACAGGAAGATAGAAAACGGCAGGTGTCAGAGACAATTGTACCTTTTACCTTCAAAACACCTTGCAGATACCTGAATTACACGCAGCCACTTCAAGGTGTTTTGAAGGTAAAAGGTACAATTGTCTCCGACACCTGCCGGTTTCTATCTTCCTGTTGCCACGTGTAAAGTGGCCATTAGGGGGGGAAAATAAATATTTGGCCATCATTTGTTTGTGGCCAAAAAAATCCTTTTTAGGGGAAACACAAGATTTGGCAATCACATGCTGTATGCAAACAACGCGGCTTTGCAATGCACATAGATTTAGTAATCACACTTGTTCTCCTATTCTATCTAAAAAGCAATAGAGTATCTAGCTATCTATTTATGTAACTCGGATGGAGCAGCATGGAACGGCAGCAGCACTGTCACTAACCAGTAACACTCTAAAAATGGTGACAACGGCAAATGACCGTATCTAATACCCCTAGGGATATGTGACTTTAGCAGCCAATAAAACAAACCAGCCAATGACACAAGCCCTTGTGCCTTCAACATGTGGATGTTTTATGTGCCCTGATTGGCTGCGGGCTTGGAACAACCACACAGAAAGTGTCCTGCCAGCTTTTCTACACTGTCAGAAGGTGGGAGAAAAGCATCGCTTAAAGAGGACCTTTCATCTCCCTGGTGCAAACTGAAAGCACCACTAAATTCAGCGTGTCTGCTGCATTCAGGGAAGAAGTCTCCCAAGTCTCTACCCCCCTGTGGCCCCATCCGCGCCTGCGCCAGAGCCCACCCTGCTACAGATTATACTGTATGCGGGCTCTGGCGCGGATGTCAGACATAAAGGCCCGTTCCAGCCGCCGGCACCCACTCCTGCCGACTCCTTGCTGTGCGCCTGAGTGAATTGAGACACTGACATGCAGGCGCGGATGGGGCCACACACAGGCAGGAGGTGTAACAGAAAGGCAGGAGGTGGCACAGAGAGGAAGGATGTGAGGAGGACCCTGTAATAAGTGAGGAAAGCGAGATAAGCCCAGTAACTCACAACTTGCAAAGGTGATTTTTTAGGGTTACAAGGGGGGAATAGAGACATGGGAGACCCCTTCCCTGAATGCAGCATACACGCTGCATTCAGTGGTGCTTTCAGTTTGCAAAGCACCAGGGGGGTAACAAGTCCTCTTTAAATGCAGTAATGCTTTTTTTTCTTCCGGTCAGTTAGGCTAGGGTCACACTCAGTGCTGGCCCTGTGGCAGCCACACTGTGGTACAGCAGAGTCCAGCCTGCTGTAACCGCCGGTGGTACCATCGGGAACTTCGGGCGAAGCAGCCCTTAGTTACCCAATGTGTACCAGTGTGTGTTCAGGCAACGTTTTTCTCTGCGGTCAGGATTACCGCAGTCCGGCCAGCTTTGTGTGTGGCCAGTAACTATGGAACACATCAGGTAACTAAGGGCTGCATTCGCCCGAAGTACCCGACGTTATCGCTGGTGATTACCGCAGGCTGAGCTCTGCTGTGCCGCAATGCGGCTGCCGCAGGGCCAGCACTGAGTGTGACCCTAGCCTTACAGAACAAAGCCGTGTTTGACGACTTTTTTTAGCAAAATCCTCAGGATCTCGATTCGGAATCTGAAATGTTCGTGCCGAATTTGAAATTGGCGAACATGTTTGGGGAGAGTTCACTCATCTCTAGTTATCAATGGCAAAGTGTGTGCAACCAAGTATTAATGAGGGGCCTTTATTGCTGCACATGCTGTTTATTCTGTTTCTTCTTTTTAATTGCAACACAGAAGTTGACAAACAATGTTTTATTGTTGTATTTCTTTGGACCACAAAAATTCCTGAGGATAGAACATTGGACATTTCCATTTTTTCTGACGATATTATGCAGTCTATGACAAAAATGAAGAGGCCAATAACGGTGCGCAGCGCTGTACGTAGCAGCAAGTCTCATCTATGAAACATTTCAAACAGCTTTCGAAACTGCTGTTCCAGATTCATTGTTATGGAGTGCAGTTGATGATGTGTATTGTACTCTTTTGTTATGCGATACGAAAATGGTAAAAACAACTGGATTTAAAATATTTCCCACATTCTGAACACTTAAATGGTTTCTCCTCTGTGTGGATTTTTAGATTGGTTTTAAGAACTGGTGTTGTACCAAACCGCTCCCCACATTTAGGACAATAGTAATGCTGCACTTCTATTTGATTTTCTTTGTGTCTGTCCCTCGTGAAACATTTTGACCTTTCCAAAAATGACAATGGCAGTGAGTCTATCACAATTTGCTCAGCCAAAGTAAGGTTAAATTTATTTTGAACATTTTTCCCTATGTTTCCAGTTTGGATCTGGATCATTGATTGATCAGATGACGATATCCAGTGATCGGTGATATCAGAGGATAAATCCATGTGCTGAACTCTGCAGGTTCATCTTCTCTTATTTTGGGTTGTATGATATTGTTATCTTCTACCTCATAACGGAGAGGTGCATTGTGATGTGCACTGGAGCCGCTCATCCCATTTTGACCTGGAAGAAGGAAAACGACATTTTTATATTTTTCTGAAGAAACTAATGAGGCTTTACAGAGTCTGACACAATCAAACAGGAAATAAAGCAAAATGGACATAGAGGAAAATAACATGCAAAGTGGTCAGACGGTGTAATCCCTGGTAGAAATGGCGGCAGACCACATCCCACTTATATACCACACCCATCACCCATTCTACAGACCACACCTATTTCAAAGGCCACACCCATTCTACAGACCACACCCCACTTATATACCACACCCATTCTACAGACCACACCCATTCTACAGACCACACCCATTCCAAAGCCACACCATTTCTACAGCCCCGGTCACACGTGGCGACATCGCCGCCCATTACAGAGGCGACGTGGGGACGTGGCCTATTGGTGGCGACATCGCCCCTACGTCGCCTCATGTAAAGGGGCGATGTCGGGGGGCAGTGCTCTGAAACCAGGCGACCATCATGGGGCGATGTGCATACAACGCCCCATGTAACCGGGCGCTGGCGACCTGCCATTGGCTTTCATTGTCCGGCATCGCCACTGGGGTTTCCAGACACCCCGGCGGCATTGCCGCCTGACAGATCACCGGCGCGGGTCTGGTGGTGTCGCCCCGTGTAAACGGGGGACGGCGACACTGGCGGGGAGCTAAAAACGTGCGCGCACCAGCCAGTCGCCACCGACATCCCCAGCCCCGTCGCCTGTTGTGACGGGGGCTTACAGGTCGCACCCAGTCTATGGACCACACTTGTCATGTGTTTACAGCTCTGCAATCCATCTGAAAAGCTCTGCTGTACTTTAAATGGGAATAAAATACCTTCGGCACACTCGGTGTTAATGTTGGAATGCTGCTATCTATAGGTTTACGCTTCAGGTGAGAGCGTGAGTCCACGCCCCTGACCTTTAAATAGTTCCCTCTTCCACCAGCAGATGTCGCCGATAGAGTTCTGTCTCTACTCTGACCTTGTGCTGTGAAGACACAGAGTGGAGGTGCAGAAACTTTCCTGAAGCTATCCTCTTTGGGATTCATCTTGTGAGATTTGTTGTTCCTTCCCTGGGCGGAGGTGAGGAGATTTAGCCAGGGCTGGCTAGGAGAAGAACAAGGTTGGCAGTCCTACAACTACTCACCCGTGCACTATTAGTTCCCCGTGACAACACCCATTCTACAGGCCACACTTATTCTAAAGACTACACCTATCCTACAGGCCACATGCATTATACAGACCACACCCATTCCAACAGTCCACACCTATTTTATAGGACACAGAAAAGAGAAAGTATAAGAGCGGTAAAAATAATCACTATAAAACATTTTTGTGATCTTCTCAGGAGTAAATGAAAATGCATGAGCGTCTCTTACCGGTCACTGACACTGATGTGGGATCTTCACGTCCTCTCGTCATTTCACCAGAATTTTCCTGTAAAAAGTCAACATTAAAGACATAAAAAATATCCCTAAATAATTTACAGGAAAAGACGGCACTTCATACCAATTACAAAAAAAGGCTTCATTACATCAATCTATAGAGGATCTACAGGAATCTCATCTACCTGATGATCCGGGGGACATTGTCCTCCTTTTCTGGCCGATCCTGGGAATATAGAGGACGGGGACATCTCTCCGGTGGATTTCTCTGACTGGATCCATCTATAGGAAATAACGGCAGTGACTGAATCCATTGTGTGTATGTGATGAGCAGATGATGGGGAATCTAGAGCACTCTCACACCTGTTCTCTCCTCTACAGCCCAGGAAGGTCTCCTCTTACCCGGGGATGTGATGGACGGGGGATTCTCCATCATGACTATGTCCTTGTACAGATCCTTGTGTCCTTCTAAATACTCCCACTCCTCCATGGAGAAATAGACGGTGACGTCCTGACACCTTATAGGGACCTGACACACACAATGAGCCGTCATTAGCAGACCCCTCCCCCGGCGTTATTGTAGAATGTCCCAGCATTCCCGGGGGGCAGCGCTCACCTCTCCGCTCAGCAGATCAGTGATCCTGTGGGTCAGTTCTAGGATCTTCTGCTCATGTATCAGTGAATGAGGTGGAGGCTCGGTGATGTCACTCGGGGTCCTGCTCCGCCCTCCTGACACAGGGGGGTCCACACACCCCAGACGACGTCTTCACTAACTGTGTGATCCTGTGTATGGGGAGACGCCGATCACTACACAGAGGATAAGAATCCTTCACCTTTCCCCTCATTTCCCTGCTTTATTCCTAGAGATCAGAGTGATGTGATGTGAAGCTCTCACCTCTCCAGTGATCCAGTAGATTATCTCCAGGGTGAGGTCTAATATCCGAGCAGCCATGTGGTCTCTGTCCTGCTCCATCCTCGGGGGTCACTCACAGTAAGGACTATTAGAAAGGGAAATGTTACTTGTGAAAATTCTGTACAGTAAATGCTGCAGTGGTTAGAAGAAGTCGCCATTGTGGTCTGGGCTGGATTGAGACGAAAGCTAAAAAATTCACTGGATTTAAAAAGAAGCCGTCACTTCTGTTGATATGTTTGTCATAGCAAATACTCAAATCATCCATAAGATAACAATTCTGGAGCATCTTTACGACTCGGCCTTTTAAACCTGCCTCTTTTATATCTAATGGAAATGTAGGGGAAAGTCGTGGCCTAAACAGAAGCTTTCTGTAACTCAACTGATTAAGTTTAACTATTGATACCTAAACCAGGGAAGGACCTATCAGAGGCAGCGAGTTACCGACCCATTTCTCTAATTAATGTGGATGTCAAGCTGTTTGCCAAGATTTTGGCCGATAGACTCTCTGAGAAACTCCCATCCATCATTCACCTTGATCAGGTGGGCTTTGTTAAAGGTAGAGAGGCGCGGGACAACATCCTTCGCTCATGTCTTTTGATTGAAAGGGCTAGGAAGTGTAAGTCCCCTCTCTGTCTGCTTTCCATCGATGCAGAGAAGGCCTTTGATAGGGTCCACTGGGGATTTTTGTGGGAGGCCCTAACACATATAGGCTTAGGTGATAGATTTTTGAACGGAGTACACTCTCGGCAAGGGTATGGATAAATGGAGGCTTATCGGGGTCATTCCTCGTCAAAAACGGGACTAGACAGGGTTGTCCATTATCCCCTTTGTTATATGTCATTGTCATAGAGCATCTGGCTAAGACCATTCGGGATAACCAAGACATCCATGGGATGGTGGTGGGAGACGTCCAACATAAGGCGGCGCTTTTTGCCGACGACGTTCTTCTTTTTGTTACTCGCCCGTCGGTGACCTTCCCTGCATTACTACACGAATTTGAGACGTTCGGAAGCCTTAGTAATTTCAAGGTCAATTATGCGAAGACTGAGGCGTTGAATATATCCCTGCCCTCGGCCGAAGCGACTTCCTTAGCAAAAGACCTCCCTTTCCGCTGGCGCACGGGCCACGTAGTGTATCTGGGAGTGAGTCTCCCGGCTGACTTGTCTGACGTGTTCCACTTGAATCATCAGGCTATTCTAGGTAAAGTGGGATCCATGTTGGAGTCTTATAGACCCCTGCGTCTGTCGTGGCTGGGAAGGATCCATGTGGTAGCGATGGACATCTTTCCGAGATTCCTCTATGTTTTCCAGGCCTTACCTGTATGGCCACCTGGGGCGTTCTTCTGTAGCCTCAGGTCGGTAGTTTCTCGTTTCCTGTGGAAGGGCAAGAGGTCGAGGGTCAGTATGCAGATCCTGTCCTCCCCCAGGGAGGGAGGAGGTGCAGGCCTTCCAGACATTCGTAGATACTGTATGTCGGCCATTTTGGTACAATTGCTGGATTGGCACTATAAGGCAGCCTTCAAACAATGGGTTCAAATTGAACAAGACGAGATCGCGATTCCCCTTAAGCATCTGCAGTGGATTCCGACGGAAGCCCTGTCCTCTATTGGTCAACTGTCTTTCCTTACTATCGAAACGCTTAGAGCCTGGCGTTCGGCTCGTAGAGAGTTGGCCGAAGAAAAGTATGCCAGCCTTTTGACCCCGATTTTTTGCAATCCGGCGTTCCCCCCGGGGATGTCCAGCCGGAGTCTCCTGGGATGGAAGGTGGAGGATGACATTCGAATTAGACAGGTCCTGGTAAATGGAGAGTGCCCCCCCTCTAAGTGCTCTCCAAGCTAAGTCACCACATATTAAGTTGAAATGGTGGGAATACCTACAATTGAGGTCCTTCTTGTGCTCCCTAGAGATCCGAAGGGTTCCCTGTTTGACGCTATCCACTCTAGAAGCAATTTTTACTGCAGAAGCGGCACCTCCAAGAGGGATACTGTCCAAATCTGTAGACGCCGGGGCCCATGGTTATAGGAGGGCTTGGGAAAAGGAGCTGGGTAGAGTGATCCCTGAGACGGACTGGGAGAGGAGTTTCCTTATGGCTCATAAAACGTCTGGTTCATGTGAGGCTATGGAGAAAAGTCTTAAACTCCGTTACAGATGGTATCTCACCCCGGACAGGCTACACGGGTTCTCTCCTGATGCCTCGCCCCTTTGCTGGAGGTGTGGAACTGAGATAGGCACCGTGCTACATATCTGGTGGAGCTGTCCCTCGATCCAGGTATTTTGGTCTAAAGTATTTCGTAACCATGATTTAGTTATGGGGGGGAATTTGGTAGGCACTCCCGAAATGGCTTTACTCTCCCTGCTGCCTGGCTCTTGGAAGTATCAGAGGAAGGGTATCCTTCAGTTTTGTTTGGCAGCGGCTCGTAATGTGATCCCTCGACAGTGGAAGAACCAGGATCCTCCTTCCATTCTGGAGTGGTACTCTGAAATGGAAAGGACACTAACATGTCAGTATGATGTCTGGGGTCAGTACTATATGGTAACACTGAGGTGTCAGTATGATGCCTCGGGTCAGTACTATATGGTAACACTGACGTGTGTTTATGATGTCTGTGGTCAGTACTATATGGTAACACTGACGTGTTGGTATGATGCCTCGGGTCAGTACTATATGGTAACACTGACGTGTCAGTATGATGCCTCGGGCCAGTACTATATGGTAACACTAACAAGTCAGTATGATGCTCAGGTCAGTACGAGTTCGTAGATACCAAACATGTTACTTTTACTTTTATCTAAGGGCCCTTTCACATCAGCGTTTTTTCAAATCGCGGCAGATGCGGTGAAAAAACCGCATCTGCCGTGATTACCGCATACCGGCTGCACTTGCGGCACGGTTGCGGCGCGGTTGCAGTAAACGCCATACAAGGTATAGGCGGACTTGCGGCAGGTGTGGCCGCGAATTTCAAAAAACGCTGATGTGAAAGGGCCCTAAGTGGTGAAAAAAATTCAGAAATTTTTAAAGAAAGAGAATTGCACTTTTGTGCCATGTTCTGCGAGCCATAGGGTCCTTATGTTTCGGGATCTCGGGCTGTGTGATGGGTTATTTCCTGCATCTTGAGCTGATATTTCTAGTGATACCATTTTTGGGTAGATGTTTTGATCATCCATTATTGCATTTTATTGCGATGTTGCAGCAACCAAAAAATATAATTTTGGCGTTTGGACTTTTCTTTCCATTACGCAGTTTACAGATCTGATTAATTGATTTTATATCTTGATAAATCAGATACAATGGAGATACAAACGTGTGTATGTGTTTCATCATTTTTAATAGTTTCATTTTCAATGGGGTAAAAGTGGGGTGATTGGAACTTTAGAGTTTTTCTTTTTTTCAGACGTTTAAAAACTTTTTTTTTTTTCTCTTTATGATGTGTGTCATAGGGAGTGAAGGGGTTAATTCTATGAGAAAAAGTATTGGTTATCACAATGCATTGTGTTGGCAGTGGATTATTCACAATCCTCTCCAAGTAGTGCAACAATAATACACTGTGTTCCAAATTATTATGCAAACAATATTTCCTCATATATTCACTAAGTTACCTATATGAAGTGCAGTCATTGTTATTTTCCAGTCATCTACTATTCTAGTATGATTGGAATTTTTTTTAAAAAACTGCCTATGAAAACAGTATATTTTTAAGAATAATAAACACTCAAAATGCATGTTCCAAATTATTATGCACGGCAGAGTTTTCAACCTTTTTATTTCTATTTTGAACAAAAAAATGGTGAATTGTGAAATGATCAGCATTTATCAGCTTATTACAACATGACAGTTTTCAAGTCAAACCTTTATTCTAGGTGATGTAGGACCCCCTTGTTCGAAAGAAGCTTCTGAACTCTCTCGTCCATTGAATTTGTCAGGTTTTGGATGGTTTGTGCTTCAATTGTTTTGCATGTGGACAGAATCCCCTCCCAGAGCTGTTGCTTAGATGTGATCTGCCTCCCGCCATCATAGACTGTAAGGCACCTCGGCTGATGCCGATGCCTCTGACTGACAAGCCCAGCTCAGGTTACACATCGCTGCTCCTCGCTGTGGAATGGTTCTTAGTCTCCCCTCCTGTCCCTTTCCTCTCCCCCTCCCCTCTGAGCCACATTCCTCAGTGCCTACAGCCCGCCTCCGGGCTACATATTGCAACCCCCAGGGCACATCCTGTCTCTTACCACTCTGCTATCAGGGTGAACATCATCAAGATCACCATTGCTGACCAGACGATGGACGCCCTGAAAGCAGCGGTAAGACAGAAGTTCGGACGCGAGGGAGCCGAGTGGCTGGCCGCCCTGGTGACCGGCGGCTCCCTCCTTGCCGAACTTACATCAGGCGGACGCAGGTCTCGCAGACCCTCCCGTCCGCCGCAAAGATTGAGCCCCTCTATGAGCCCCAGAGCCAGGATGCGCACTACCCAGTCCCTTCCTGTCTCCTCCAGGTCTCGCAGGGCCCCCTCTGCCCCTGAACCAGTGCTCTACACTGCGGACTCACCCACCACAGACCCAAACACCAAGCAATCCAGCCCAGCACCAGCAAAGGGGCCAACTCCTGCAGCCCCTGCCAAAGTGTCAGGGCCCAAATCCGCAGGACCCTCCCCCCCTAACCCCCTGCACGGTGATGCTGTTACCTTTGCAGTCGCTGGGCCCCAGCGGTCCAGGGGTTCCACCATTAGGCTGCGCCGGCGGGCCGCTGCTAAGCCGGCCCCGCCTCCTCCAGTGACCCGGTGCACCGGAGCCCCCTCCTCCCCCGCTCGCACGCGCTCCCCGCCAGCGAGCAGGGGGAGGTCACGTAGCCTCAGGGCGCGCGCCCCGGCGGCGGCCGCGTCACAGGAAGTGACGCGGCGGTCAGCTGACCCCGGGGCGGGCCCAACCTCGGCGCCAGAGTCGCAATCTGTGACGCGGGCGGCACGTGACCGCGGGTCACGTGAGCGCGCCCAAGCCGCGTCACTTCCGGCGGCGCGCACTAAGCGCGTCCGCCGGTCACATGGGCCTCACAGCGCCGCGTCACTTCCGGTGACGCGGTCGCCTAGCGCCCAAATGTTAATAGAGGCCCCCGCCTCCATGCCCACGAGGCGACGGTCAAAAAAGCGAGGTGCACGTGCAGCTGCGTCACTTCCGGTCGGGCGTTCGAATTCTACCCGCGAACGCCTGGCTGGGAAGGAGCAGTATCAGCACGCTGCCTCCACGGTCAGCAGCCACATACACCACCACCGGGACATGGGCATGTCAGGAAGCTCCCTCTCCTCCGCTGAGGAATCCACAGCGGAGGAGCTTGCCCAAATAGCGGAGGACCACTACTCTGCCTCCACTGATCATCAAGGGGCACCGCAGGGCGAACCCCAGACGCCCTTCACTGATCCCTCTCAACAAGATAGCCTGCATTTCGACCATGCTGCACAGCTCCACAACAGCGGGACCCAGCAGCTCCTCACCCCACCGTGTTCACAGGTGAGGCAAGTACAGGCATCCGTGGACCAGGATGTGGGGCTCCTTTCAGCCGAAGGCTTGCAGCCGGGGTCCTCACTCAGCAGCCGCCCCCTGCTTTACCAACACACCGGGGCTGATCACAGAGGCAGCATGACATCCTCATCATCTTCCACCTCCCACAGCCGGGAACGCAGGAGACGGCGTCACAAGCACCACTCTTCAAGGAGACGTCACAAGCGCTCGCGCTCAGCCAAGCGAAGCAGAAGATCGTCGCGCAGGAGGGACACTTCATCAAGCTCGTCAACATCATCAACAAGAAAGGGCCGCTCACGAAGCAGGAGAGCAAGCAGGCGCACAGCGGATCAACAAACGACCGACGCTACAGACGGGGATCTTCGGAACCGGCAATTGACGACTTCAGCCCGACCGGCGTCAGCAAACGGTGAGTACGGCTTTGCCAACTCTTGGGCAGGGGGGTCACAGCTAGTTGCATCCCGGGAGGGTTCTATTGCTGCTGCAGGGCCCCCTCCTTTTGTCATACCGCATACTGCGCACTCCCACATGGAGTACTGCAGGGTCGCACCACCCGGGTCTCACCTTCCCCATGAGACGCTCTTAAAGATATGGGCCAATGACTACATTGATATATGGTCGCTGCTCAAACCTGAGATGGCCACCACTGACAAGGAAAGGCGCTCTACCGAGCGCATGCCCGATAAAAAGCCCAAAGTGGCGAAGACATTCCATAACTGGCTTCAGGCCTTTCACATCTTAGGGTCGGTCATGGGTCTAAAACACCCAGAAAGGTGTACGGAGTTATTTACCTACTGCGACACCATCTTCAACTCGTATAAGACCCACGGAGGCTCGGCCTGGTGGAAATACGACGAAGATTTCAGACGCCAATTAGCCGCGCAGCCCCACCTGGGTTGGGGCATCAAAGCCACAGATTCATGGCTCACACTCATGCTGTCTCAAAGGACTGCTCAGTCCTTTCCAGGGCACCCCCCTCCCAGGCCTGGGCAGCACTACAGCCAGCCCAAAAAGCAGGGCTGCTGCTGGCTCTTCAACGAGGGTCATTGCAAATTCCAAGGTCTATGCAGATACAGGCATGAATGTTCTTCATGCGGGGGCAGCCACGCATCCTCCAGATGTGACAAGGCGGCCCACCGGTCACTACACAAGCCATCCTCTTCCAAGGACACCAGTGATCGTAGCAGAGATGGCCCCCTGGTTAGAGCGTTACCCCAATAAAGTCGCAGCTGACACCCTCACTAACGGATTCACCCACGGCTTTGTCATTCCATTCATACCTTCCCCTTTCCCAAAATTCGCACACAACCTGAAATCTGCCAGGGATAACCCCGAGGTACTGCACAGCAAAGTAAAGAAGGAGGTAGCCCTGGGCCGCATGGCGGGCCCATTTAAAACCCTCCCCTTCCCCAATCTAAGGATTTCTCCACTTGGGGTAGTCCCCAAGAAGGATAAAGGCGAATTCCGCCTTATTCACCACCTATCCTTCCCCCACGGGAATTCGGTTAACGATGACATCCCGACAGAGGATTCTGCCGTTTCATATGTCTCCTTTGACAAGGCTGTCCTTATGGTCAGGGAAGCAGGGCAGGGGGCTCTCTTGGCCAAATCGGACATTGAATCGGCCTTTCGCCTCCTGCCGGTTCACCCCGGATGTCACCACCTGTTAGGGTGCACACTGCAAAACCACTTCTTCTACGACATGTGCCTCCCCATGGGTTGCGCCATATCTTGCTCACTTTTTGAGCTGTTCAGTTCTTTCCTTGAATGGGTCATAAAAGATGTGTCTATGCTCACATCTGTAACACACTACCTTGACGATTTCTTGTTCGTCGGCCCCCCGGAGTCCGATGCTTGCGCCCACGCGCTGCACACCTTTCAAACAATAGCTGCCAAGTTCGGGGTTCCATTATCACCAGCTAAAACAGTAGGACCCACAACAACGCTCTCGTTTTTGGGCATCGAGATCGACACGGTCGCCATGGTTTTTTCGCCTTCCAGTTGACAAGGTGATGAAGGTTTCATCCCTAATTGATGGCTTCCTAACAGCACGGAAGGTAAAACTTGCGCAGATGCAGTCCCTACTGGGGTTACTTGCCTTCGCATGCAAGGTCATGCCCATGGGGAGAGCATTCTCCCGCAGACTATGCCTAGCCACAAGGGGCATAACTGCCTCTCACCACAGGATACGAATCACCAGGACCCTCAAAGATGACCTAAGAGTGTGGAAATCCTTCTTAGCGGGCTACAACGGCCGCACTTGTTTTCAAGAGCCCGAAATATCCAGCTCTGATATTTCGCTTTTTTCGGATGCAGCCGGGAGTTGCGGCTTTGGTGTCCTGTTGGGTACATCATGGTGCGCTGGCAGCTGGCCGGACACTTGGGGCCAGGCGGGCTGGACTAAGAACCTCACCTTGTTGGAACTTTTTCCCATAGTGGCAGCCACGGCACTCTGGGCACATCAACTCGCCAACAAACGCATTTGTTTTTGGACGGACAACATCAGCGTGGTACATGCCGTCAACCACTTGGCATCGTAATCACCGCCAGTCATAAAACTGCTTCGCTACCTTGTGCTCAGGTGCCTCCAACACAACATTTGGTTTAGGGCACGACATGTTCCCGGGGTGGAGAACAGCATCGCTGACGCTTTGTCACGTTTTGATTTTCAGACATTTCGAGCATTGCACCCGAAAGCAGACAGAATGGGCACGGAGTGCCCGAAGCTGATGTGGAAGCTGTTGGAGAACGACTGATGCCTCTGGTTCAAGCGTCACTAGCACCAGCCACCTGGCGCTCTTATGGTAAGGCTTGGAAAGAATGGTCCGAAATAGCGCCATCGCTGCCGCAGCAGGTAACACATGTTTTTCTTTGCCAAACAGTTGCCCAATATTTAGCTAGGTTGCACGGCAGCGGCGTTTCCGGCAACGTCGCGCAGCAGCGTCTTGCAGGACTGGCCTTTCACTTTCGGTTACGTGGTTGGCCGGACGTCACTAAGAGTTTCCTTTTCACGCAAGCCATTAAAGGTTGGAAGAGGAAGAGAGTCAGCCTCGAAAGCAGAAGGCCCATATCTTTCTCCCTGCTGTCCAGCATGATAGACAGTCTATCTAACAGCTGCTCCACGGCCCACGAGGTGTTGCTTTTTACGGCCGCATTCGCGCTTGCCTTTTTCGGTGCGCTCCGGGTCAGTGAGCTTGTCAGCAGATCGGCAGAGCGCCCCGGCGGTTTGCTGCGCGACGACGTCATCGTTTGCAACGGCGGAGTCAGAGTGCGAATCAGGCGTTCCAAAACGGACAAGCTGGGCCGGGGTATCTGGTTTCCCATATTCCCATCCCCCGGACCGCTATGCCCCATCAGGGTCCTGCGGCGGTATTGGGATCACCGAACCCCCATCCTTTTCTTTTTCGAGCACGCAGACGGTTCCCCGCTCACCATCGCGCAATTCACATCCAAGCTAAAGGCCTCCCTCGCAGGTTTAGGGCTTCAGCCCAAAGAGTACGGCACACATTCTTTTCGCATAGGCGCAGCTACCGAGGCCGCCAGGGCCGGACTCACAAATCAAGAAATCAAAAGGGTTGGGCGCTGGAAGTCGGACGCCTTCTTTCGTTACATCAGGCCAGATTTAATTTAAACGTAGCAACACAATCCCTCTCCCAACCCCCATAACACCACCCCCCCCCCCCCTTCTCCTCCATTTCCCTCTTTTACTCAAGAGGAGAACGAGACCGCTTCTCCTTACATGGATGAACCCGGTCTTCTATAGTTACAACAGGCTTTCAGCCACCAGACCCCAGCATGACGTTAGACATTCTGGCCGTAGAGTACATATACACATTCTGGCCGCAGAGTTACAAAAAAAAAAAAAAAAACCTTTTCTTTTACATACATATATATATATATATATATACGCAGATATGATAGATAGACGAACACATATGTAGGAATAGCGTGTGATATCAGTGATTTGCACTATCCGGCAGAGCAAGATAAATACAGAGACATATCTCAAGAATTCTGGGGAAGGAGCACGCAATGATATAGGGATGTTGTCAGTTGGACATTGCCTAACAGCCTTTCTTTTTTAGATCCGCCCAGACCCACCGTTTGGATCTTGGGCCACTTACAGATTTATTGGGCAGCTTTGCGAGCAGAAGCCAGGAGACCGGGAGGTGGAGACCTTGGATTCCGGGAGATAGCCGTAAATTGGAGGGGCTTGCGGGGGCTACCGTGGGCACAGGTCCTGCCCGAGGCAGTGGCCATAGCTCGGCTAGTAACAGGCCCCATCATACTAGTCATCCATGCAGGTGGGAACGACCTAGTGTCAGTCAGAATTCCAGAGCTACTCGCGATAATGCAGGTAGACCTGGAGAGGCTCGGGGGTTTCTTTACAGATCTGTCTATAGTCTGGTCGAACATGCTCCCCAGGGCTAGCTGGCCAGGGGCAAGGAATGTGGTGGCGGTTGAAAAGGCTAGAAGGTACGTGAACTCGCGTATAGCCAGATTTGTGTCAGCCAGAAGGGGCATAGTGGTCAGTCACGACATTTTGGAGGCCGACATCCACCGGTTTCTGCTAGAGGACGGGTTTAGCCTCAATGATATAGGCCTCGACATATTTCTGTCGGATATCCAGGATGGGGTGGAACAGGCCGTAAGCCGTATGAGTGGGGGTCGCAGCTCGGGCAACAGCCCTCGCCACTCCGTGGCCGGTGGAAGAGGGAGTTGGTGAAAGTCTACCTGCCAAGGACGGCCGAGGCATTCGGGCTTTCTCCCCTCAGGTGTAAGGCGGTTAATGCCTTGTGGTGAGCTGCGGCCATTTTACTACCAACCCCCTTTTGTGTGCAATAAATGAGTGGTGTTACGTTGATGCCCTCAATAAAAGTATCAAAGATATACATTGGTGTGGTCTGAATCATTACGCGGCGGGGAGAACCGGTGGTCGGGGTCTTGACAGTCTGTAAGGCACCTCGGCTGATGCCGATGCCTCTGACTGACAAGCCCAGCTCAGGTTACACATCGCTGCTCCTCGCTGTGGAATGGTTCTTAGTCTCCCCCTCCTGTCCCTTTCCTCTCCCCCTCCCCTCTGAGCCACATTCCTCAGTGCCTACAGCCCGCCTCCGGGCTACATATTGCACACCCCAGGGCACATCCTGTCTCTTACCACTCTGCTATCAGGGTGAACATCATCACCCGCCCTCCCTCCCTATAAGTAGGATGTTTTATAGGTCAAGTCGCAGCCGGTGGAAGAGGGAGTTGGTGAAAGTCTACCTGCCAAGGACGGCCGAGGCATTCGGGCTTTCTCCCCTCAGGTGTAAGGCGGTTAATGCCTTGTGGTGAGCTGCGGCCATTTTACTACCAACCCCCTTTTGTGTGCAATAAATGAGTGGTGTTACGTTGATGCCCTCAATAAAAGTATCAAAGATATACATTGGTGTGGTCTGAATCATTACGCGGCGGGGAGAACCGGTGGTCGGGGTCTTGACAGTCACTCCTTTTGATGATGCTCCAGAGGTTCTCAATGGGGTTGAGGTCAGGGGAAGATTGTGGCCACACTATAAGTTTGCCCTCTTTTATGCCCATAGTAGCCAGAGATGCAGATGTGTTATTTGCAGCATGAAAATGATCTTGCTGTGGAAAGCGCGGTTCTTCCTCTTGAACCATGGCAGGTTTTGCTGTTTTAGAAACTCCACATAGATTATAGAGTTCATCTTTACCCCTTCAGGGATCCTAAAGGGGCCGACAATCTCTCTCCCCATGATTCCAGCCCAAAACATTACTCCACCTCCTCCTTGTTGGTGCCTTAGCCGTGTTTTCATGGGGTGTCCATCAACCAGCCATCCCCCACTCCATCCATCTGGACCATCGAGCGTTGCACGGCACTCATCGGTGAACAAAACAGTTTGGAAGTCAGCCTTCATGTATCGTTTGGCCACTGGAGCCGTTTCTGCTTGCGTGCAGTGGATAGAGGTGGTGGACAGGATGGCTTACGCACAGCTGCAAACCTCTGAAGGACCCTGCATCTTGTTGTTCGGGGGACGGTGGAGGCACCAGCAGCTTCAAAAACCTGTCTGCTGCTATGACAAGGCATTCTTAAGGTACTGTCACACGTGGCGATGTCGCCCGCGACATCTCCGAAAAGTGACGTCACAGCGATGTCGCGGGCGATATCGCAAGCGCGTCGCGCTGTGTGACAGCGCGACGCAACTGCAAATTATCGCTGGTCGCAGGTTGACAGGTTTATGAACATGTTCATAAACCTGTCAACCTGTGACCAGCGATTAGGCTGGATCGCGCCGTCTGACACGGTTGGCGGCGCGATCCAGCCTATATCGCAGCGTTGCTGAGGATCGCTCGCTGGGCCGAGCCCAGCCCAGCGAGCGACGGCTCCGCCCGCATCGCCACCGCGTCACCGACAACGTCCTGCCGTGTGATAGCTGGCCTGCGAAGTCGGAAGCGAGCGTGTACCTGCACATCGCTTACGACATCGCCGGCCAGAATCGCCACGTGAGACCCCACCTTTACAGCTGCTCTTTTAACCTGACGCAATTGCCTGTTGAAAAGAGTCCTCAATTTTTCCTTATCAGCACGCACACGTGTGTGCTGGGAATCGGCTACATACTTCTTGATTGTGCGATGCTCACGATGAAGTGTCTTGGCAATGTTGATTGTAGTCATGCCTTGACCTAAATACTTCACAATTTGTTGCTTCTCAGCAGCCGACACATCCTTTTTCTTTCCCATTTTGGCAAAAAATGTAGGCTGCTTAAAGGGAACCAACCACCTCAGATCACCCTAATACACAGTTAATACGTGTCCCTGCACCCTAAGGATACGTTTCCAGCACTGTTTTTGTGTAAAATCTTGCATTAGTATAACCGATATAAAGAGTTTATAAACTTACTAGCCTGAACACTTCTGGGCGTATCCCTCCTTCTGTTATACTTCAGGGCTGTGCATTGCATGGCTGCGCTCCCCCTCCCTCTGTGCAGAGGAGATAACGATCACGCCCATCAGGGCAGGGCAGCAGGCACGGAGGGAGGGGGAGCGCAGGCATGCAATGCACAGCCCTGAAGTATAACAGAAGGAGGGATACGCCCAGAAGTCTTCAGGCTAGTAACTTTATAAAGTCTTTATATCGGTTATACTAATGCAAGATTTTACCCAAAGTAGTGCTGGAAACGTATCCTTAGGGTGCAGGGACACGTATTAACTGTGTATTAGGGTGATCTGAGGTGGTTGGTTCCCTTTAATAATGTGGAACAGCCTTCTTAAGTAGTCTTGCCTTTATTTGGACACACCTGCCAAACTAATTTGCACAGGTATCTGCAGTTGCTTTCAGTGATATAAAGAGCCCTGACACACATCACCATCAATGAGTTTAAATGACAAACAAAAAAACTCTAACCTTATCACTCCTAAACTCTTTTTGCATAATAATTTGGAACACAGTGTAGAGCAATCAGGAACACATTTATAAACTTAATAGATCAGCAAGAAATCATTTCTGTGTCTCTCTGCAGCATCTGCCAGCAGCTTCCTTGCACATAGACACAGGGATCTGAATACAGTCACACGCTGTTCCTGTAATAAAACTTCTCCCGCCGTATCCTCCACCCCGATTACCAGCAACAGTCTGAAATATAGAAAAGACCAGTATCAGGAATTACAATAAAAATCACAATAATCATTTTTTTTTTATACTTTTTAAATTCTAGGATTTGTCAAAGTAATTTTGTTTTAGGTACAGTAATATATAGAAAATGAGGTTATAAAGGTAAAAGCAGACCCTTTCTGATTTTGTAATGTCTGTCCCTTTAAATAAATCTATAGAACTTGTACTCGTGGTTCAAGCCTTTTGGATGTAATGTTTGGAGCTCGTGGATCCAGGAGGCTTCTCGCTGTAGTAACATATTTTTAATATTTCTCCTCTTCTTGGGGGCTCAATTTTTTCCGTGAATTAAAACCTTAAGTGAGAAATAGAGTTTTCATCTCATTGAAATAACTGGGAAGGGAAAGCAACAAGTCTTGCATCTAATATTAGATTAATGTCTATTTATATGGGCCCCCACATGCTGGAGAGTCATCCCAACATATAGGAGCCTGCACATACACTTAAAGAGGACCTGTCACCCCGCCCCATGGATGTGAATCTAAGGCAAACGGTCCCCCATGTGTTTGTGTGCCTGCTATCCCGATATATAGCCTTATAAAAACATCCACAGGGCATTTCACGCTCCCTGGGTCTCTGTGCCGCCCATATCCTCATGCCAGTCATTTCCTGCGTTGACGCAGGCACAGAGCGTGGTCTTTCTGCTTGCGTTCCCCTCCGCCTCCTCCTCTGACGTCCTCTCCTTTCCCCGCCCTGCTGTGTTATTCTGTATACACTGAGCAGGGCTGGAATCCTGGGCATGCGCAGAAGCCCTCCGCTCACAGCGCTTGTGATAACGGTGCCAACCACAGCCCCCTCCTCTTCCTCTTCCTCCTCTTTCTTCCCTGATGACCTCAGATAATCTTGGAAGATTGCCCAGAGCACAGGAGAAGAGAGGAGGAGGGCTGAGAACGCCCAGGCAGTGCCCCAGCGGAGCCACAAGAAAACTCAGGAAACTATATTATTACAGCAAATTACCATCATTGTCGGTTGTAATTAATGACAAAATCTGCCAATGTGAATTTTTGTTGCCATTCGTCATCCCTGCCATAGGTGACCACCTATTTTACTGTATACATCACCTCTCTCTGTCCATACAAATTATCTACCAATATATGATTGTCTCATTTACTGTATAAAGCACTTATACCTATGTATTTTTACAGCTATCTACTAATCCTTTCATGTCTGCATCCATCTAGCAATGTATCTTTGGCTAAATTATTCTATCAGTCAATGTATCTTTATATTATTATATCTGAAAAATAGAAAAAAATTAATGAGCAGCGGTTCTTTTCCAGCAATATGCCAGGTGCTTGTCAGTCCTTAGGATGGGAATCAACCACCAACTCCAGACAATACAGATGCAAAATAAAGGCTGCAGCACTCAGGATTGAAGATGATTTCTAGCCTTTAATGGCCTATAGGCAATGGAACAGCGACGTTTCGGTCAACTTGTGACCTTCTTCCAGCAGTCACTTGTGGCAAATGCTGGGGATCTTATACACCCTCCAATAACAATCATCATTATCTAATAATCTTATACAAAACAACATACAAGTGTTTAAAACATTTACATTGGTGTCATGTGTTACATTGTGAGACTATATACATACACACTCATTAAAACACATTACAATAGTGCTAATCGCTTTACTTACTGTAAACCTTGTTAAGTGGTTCATTTGCTACTCAGGTGATTAAATGATTGTACTAGACCTGCACAGTGTAATCATACCATGTGCAGCCTTTCTTAGGCTGTGCGCCACCATGACAGCTTGTTTATATCTTAATGCGCATGCGCATAAGAATTAAGCGTCCCTAGATACAGGAAGCGCTTCCAGCGCCATATTAGGTGTCTCGCGCATGAGCACTACGCTCCGGCCGTTCGGCAGTGCAACTTCCTATTAGTTCCTCTCCTCCACATATCTATTAATAAAAATGATGATCAAATATAAACTTCAAAGTGACGAACTTTATACTGTGACTCTATCCTTCAATATGAACTATATAAATAGTGCTTTTGCTGTGAATATAAAAATTTACCTTAGGTACTATAATTAAAGTGATCATGTGACTATAATGCTTTTAACCCTTTGCCTCATTGTATCCTATATAGGAAAAGCATGAAAAAAGTGATCTATTTTAATATATCTTATACATGGATTGCTTTCTTCTATGACAGTAAACACTAGAAGAAATATTTATACATATATACACCATGACTCTCTATTTTTTTTATTTTTTATTTTTTTATTTTTTGTTTTATATATAATAATAATAATATATAATAATATTTATTCATTTATATATATATGCATATATGTACGTCGGGTTCTTAGTTTGAGTGCCTCCCATTTCTGGGTTGTAACACTCCCCTGTCAGTTCGGTGCCTAGGGGGATATGCTCTCTTGAAAAAAAGTTTTTAAAATATAGCACTACGTACGTACCTAATCGCTTTAAGCACTAAAGATGCACTTTATAATATGATAAAACCAAAATAAAAAAATATTATTAAAGAAATGACTTTTCTGTTATTGCCTTATTGATATAATAATGGATATGGTTATACACTGGTGGCCATTGTTATAGAAATGCATGTATATGGGATCCATTGTTTTTCCTTGAGCAGGTGGTGCAAAGGGAGAGCATATTCCCCTAGGCACCGAACTGACCGAAGGAAAAAACCTTGTAAGTGGCGCTGGGCTTACAAATGTTATGGCCATCACATTTAACTAATTTTTAACATTTATTCCTAGATAGCTTTCAGTAGCTTTCCAATATGTTCTTGGTTCCTGTTCACACAATGCAATAATACTTGTTAGCCATAGGCTTTTTCCTTTGAAGACATGAAGTGCTGGTGTGCAGCAGAGTTTCTCTTTAGTATAGGCCATTAAAGGCTAAAAATCATCTTTAATCCTGAGTGCTGCAGCCTTTATTTTGCATCTGTATTATTATATCTGTCTAGAAAAATATAGTGCAATCTGAGAGTCCTTGGTTGATACCTTTTAATGGCAAACTGAAAAGATGGTAAGCATAGCAAGCTTTCGGGACACTGCGGCCCCTTCTTCAGGCTGGTAATGACACAGATTCTGAAGACACACATATATATACATAAGCAATTGAAAGAAAAAGAAAAAAAAAAAAAGAAGGCAAAACAGTGTTATATGCTCGGTGGATATGACAGGTGATGCAAAGCAGAGTGGGGTTAGTGAGGGGTGGAGGAGCAGGGACAGAGAAACCAGATTTCTAAGATAAGCGGAACCAATTCTATTAAAGTACCTTTACACGCCGCAACTTTTGGTGGCGATCGGAGGCAACCGAACGTGCACGTTTTTGACGGTTGCCTCCGAACGCTGATGCCGCATGTACACGCCGCAATTTCCCCTCAACCTAAGGTGCTGTGTTGTTCCGGAAGTTCCCACACCAACAGCGGGAAACATCCGGTTGACTCCTGACACCACTTCACACGCAATCCCCCAAGGAATGTGGGCGTACATGTTCAGCGCCGCAATAGCATAGGCGTGACAGACTGGTGTATTTCGCACCCCAAACACGCTGATTACACAACGCAATAGCATCATGATTGGGCAGCCTGCGCAGGAAGGCTGGCTAATACGTGACGCCATTGCCATTGTGTGGTGGTGAATGGACAGCTGTTCAAATATAGCGCCCTGTGAAGTGACAGCCAATGGAAACACAGTAGCCCCCTCACCAATCATCGCTGATGGGGCGCGGTATCCAGCACGCTGTGGCACGCCTCCGGAAAATCACTAGGCGACGCAGATTCCATCCCTATCCCCCGTTCACACGACAAAACCAGGGCAATTCACCTTCAGGGTTGCGTCTGGTTTTTGAACAATGCTCTGAAATCGCAACCAGGAGCAACTTTACAAATCACCATCGCATTCCACAATTACACGCCGCAAGTTCATAGCAAGTTCAAGGCAACGGTGATGGAACTCCGGATTGCCTCTCAGTTTCTACACCGTAGTTGCGGCGTGTAAAGGTACCTTTAGGTAAATGGTTAGCAATTAAATAGTTAAGTTGTGGAGAGTTCTAAGTGAGACAGTTCACAGAAGTGTCAGGAGTTCATAGTCCTATAATTTCAGTGTGTAGCAAGCTGTCTCCAAATGCACTTTCATCTTATATAAAAATGCATGAATCTGCTATCCCCAAATGTCCGTTCATTTTGCATAAAATCCCATAAATCCATGTGAAATATTTAATCCTGTTTTGCATGTGTCAAAGGTCGTTATCAATTTGTATTCCCAAATTCTTCTCTCTCTCTCTATCTTTCTTTCTTTCTTTCTTCTCTCTCTCTCTTTCTTTCTTTTTCTCTCATGTATATATGTACGTGTCTTCAGAATTTGTGTCATCACCAGCCTGAAGAAGGGACCGCAGTGTCCCGTAAGATTGCTATGTTTACCATCTTTTCAGTTCGCCAATGAAAGGTATCAACCACTGAGGACTCTCACATTGCAATATATTTTTCTATCTACTGGCTAACACGGTATAAATATTCTTTACTATATCTGTCTATGTATATATCCGTGTCTCATTGTATGTATCATTCCATATCTCTACCTGTGTGTGTATGTATGTATGTATGTATGTAGTTTTCTATGTATGTATTTACTTATACAAACAATATAATGTACCCCCATACAGCTCCATATAGCATAATACAAACAAAATACCGCCATACAGTATAATCCACCCCCATAGTTCCCCATATACCGTAATGCAACACAAACACCGCCATACAGTAACATGCACCACATACATATCCATATGCTATAAAGCACCAGACTGTTTTCCATATACCCTACTGCACCCCATAGTTCTCCATATGACATAATGCTACACAAACACCGCCATACAGTGACATGCACCCATACTTCTCCATATGACATAATGCTACACAAACACCGCCATACAGTAACATGCACCACCATACTTCTCCATATGACATAATGCTACACAAACACCGCCATACAGTAACATGAACCACATACGTATCCATATGCTATAACGCACCCCACTGTTATTTATATACCCTACTGCACCCCCATAGTTCTCCATATGGCATAATGCTACACAAAACACCGCCATACAGTAACATGCACCACATACGTATCCATATCCTATAAAGCACCCCACTGTTATTCATATACCCTACTGCACCCCCATAGTTCTCCAAATAACATAATGCAACACAAACACCGCCATACAGTACCATGCACCACATACGTATCCATATTCTATAAAGCACCCCAATATTATCCATATACCCTACTGCACTCCCATAGTTCTCCAAATAGCATAAGGCAACAAAAAAAGACCGCCATACAGTACAATTCACCACCATACTTCTCCATATAACATAATGCTACACAAACACCGCCATACAGTAACATGCACCACATACGTATCCATAGGCTGTAAGGCACTAGACTGTTATCCATATACCCTACTGCACCCCCATAGTTCTCCAAATAGCATAATGCAACAAAACACCGCTATACAGTAACATGCACCACATACGTATCCATATACCCTACTGCACCCCATAGTTCTCCATATAACATAATGCTGCACAAGCACCACATATAGTACCAGATCATCGCTCACCAATGCAAAAGATGTTGGAAAAAGGAAAAAGAAAAGAGGAGAAAAAAAAGAAAAGAAACCTGTGTAAATGGAGAGATTGGGTTTGATTGTTAGCATTGGGCCAAGCTTGATGGTGTCTGTACAGCTCCCGGCTCTATGCAGGGATTACAATTACATTTAAGGTTGTCATATTTTCCTTCTATAATCTGAAGGATGGAACCTGCTCTTACTGTCACCTGCTGGTGTTAGGTTTGTAAGTTGTTAATAAAGTTAGAAGAAAAAAAATATGAACTGAACACTGCTAGACTGGAATGGAATGTTGTGATGTCATCACTATTGTGATGTCATAATAGGAAGGCTATAAATAGGACTCTCCTGCTCAGATCCCTTCATTCTCAGCAGAGCTCAGGAAGGATCTGCCCAGCTGTGACTGTGAGCAGTTTATCTGGGGGATCTCCCTGTGTTCCTCTGGAATATTCATATTAAGGTATTATTTCCTATTAGAACTACATGGGATTCTCCCCATTCTGTCGCCCAGGAATGATTCTCTGTATTTTTTTTAATATCTATATTTTTATTGAATGTCCCCAGTAACACTGACATCACCAATGACTATTCATCCCTGAATTATACCCATCACATTCAGTAATTATTCACAATGATCAATCAGATCCGGACTCACATTTATACCTGGAGGGAATCGTGTCCTCAGTATATATAGGGGAATCTCAATGAATTACAATACCATCAACAAGTTTATATAGTGACTACTGCAATATATGAAGTGAACCCCATACATTATACAGAGCCATTACACTCACAGGGATCTATTTCATGTGTTAATTTCTGTTAATGTTGATGATTAATAAAAAAACCAAAGGTTATTATCTCAGAAAATGAAAGTAGGGGGGATGTGGTTTAAGGTAAATATCAACCCAGCTGCTGAATCATTCTGATCTCAATCCTATTGAAATGTATGGGCAACACTGAAAAGACAGGTGCGATCAAGGCGACCTCCACACAGGCTCGGTCACTCCAGATCTGGCAGGAGGAACGGGCCCAAATTCCTACCATCTATTGTGAGAAGCCGGTGGAAGGAGATGCAAAACGTTTCACCCAAGTCATACAGTTTAAGGGCAATAGCACCAAATACTAAGGAAATGTATGGAAACCTGAGACTTTGCAGAAAATAATAAAAATGTCTTAAATCATTCTGTCTCTCTCATTTTTCTGGCATTTGGTAAATATTAATCATTTCTGGTTCATTCTAATTGTCCTAAAACAGGAAATGTTTATTGTGATTTCATGTCAGATAGTGAGAAGAACATGCAGATGTGTCTTCAGATAGCGGATGAAGCCTCTGGTGTCCACTAAATGCAGATACAGGGCCGCTCCAGACACAAGCAAAAGAGTCTCAGTAGCCCCATGTACACACAGATACAGTGAAGGAAATAAGTATTGGATCCGATGCTGATTTTGTAACTTTGTCAACTGACAAAAACATGAACAGTCGATAATTTTAAGAATCGGTTAATTTTCACAGTGATGGCCCCTTTACACGCAGCTACAGGTGACAGGTTTTCCACAGGTAACTTACTGGTTGCAGTGAAATCATGGAGAGATTATTCCATTTGTACACAGCACCAAGATAGAACCTTGTCTCCATGATTTCACTGCAGCCAGTAAGTTACCTGTGGACAACCTGTTACCTGTAGCCGCGTGTAAAGGGGCCATGAGAGATAGAAAATCAAAGATAAAATCCAGAAAGTCACATGGTCTAAATGATATAAATGTATTTGCATTTTGTAGAGGGAAATAAGTATTTGATCCCCTCCCAGCTATTAGGATTCCTGGCTCCTACAGAGCAGTCAGACGCTCCTGATCACCTTGTTACCAGCATTACAGACAGCAAGGGGTTAAGTAATTATTTTCTTCACTGTACAGGGTGGCCCATTTATATGGAGGCACCTAAATACAATGGGAATGGTTGGTGATATCACCTTCCTGTTTGTGGCACATTAGTATATGGAAGGTGGAAAACTCGTCCATTTTGGATCCAACTTTAATTTTTTCAATGGGAAGAGGGTCATGTGACACATCAAACGTATTGAGAATTTCATAAGAAAAACAATGGTGTGCTTGGTTTTAACGTAACTTTATTCCTTCATGAGTTATTTACAAGTTTATGATCACTTATACAATGTGTTCAAAGTGCTGCCCATTGTGTTGTATTGTCACTACAACCCTCTTCTCCCACTCCCGACACACTGATAGTAAGGCTAGGGTCACATCTGCGTTTTGTTTTATAAATCCTGATCCGGTTTGGAGCTTTCAAAAAGCTCCAAACCGGACCAGGAAACGCTCCTCATAGGAGCCTATGCAAAACACCGGATGGCTTCACAAGCCATCCGGTGGCCGGATCCGGCACTGCTGCCTGCGTTTTAAATCATGCAGGCAGCAGTTTTCGCAGCGTTTCTGGGACCGCACTGCGGTCACCGGATGGCTCAGGATGTGTAATCCTGAGCCATCCGGTAACTGCAGAGTTTGCGGATCCCGGCTATTGCCGGGATCAGCAAACTGTCCTCTGCCTATTCAAGAGTTAAATTTAGTAAGTAAAGTACTGTTTGAGGTCTGTAGGGGGGCTAAGACCCCCCTACAGACCAGCCGCCCACTCCGGTGGGCTTCTACTACAATTTCCTATGGCTCGGGGCTCGGATGAGCCCCGTGCATGTCTCCAAACCTCCCGCCCCCCCGTATCACTATACAGGGGTGCCTGCACCCCTCTTGTATAGCGATTCCTGCATGTGGCCCTACAGTTAGAATACAGAACACATGTAAGCTCATACTTACATGTCATCGTCGGCAGTGTAGTGTGAAATCCCTGGGCGGGGCTGTTTGCTGCAGCCTCCGCCCCCTCATTCCTTATGGCCGCCCCCTCTGTGCCTCATCCAGTGATGTGAGGGCGGCCACGTCATGAAAGGGGCGGGGCTAACCGCGGCACATATTTAGCCCCGCCCCTTTCATGACGTGGCCGCCCTCACATCACTGGATGAGGCACAGAGGGGGCGGCCATAAGGAATGAGGGGGCGGAGGCTGCAGCAAACAGCCCCGCCCAGGGATTTCACACTACACTGCCGACGATGACATGTAAGTATGAGCTTACATGTGTTCTGTATTCTAACTGTAGGGCCACATGCAGGAATCGCTATACAAGAGGGGTGCAGGCACCCCTGTATAGTGATACGGGGGGGCGGGAGGTTTGGAGACATGCACGGGGCTCATCCGAGCCCCGAGCCATAGGAAATTGTAGTAGAAGCCCACCGGAGTGGGCGGCTGGTCTGTAGGGGGGTCTTAGCCCCCCCTACAGACCTCAAACAGTACTTTACTTACTAAATTTAACTCTTGAATAGGCAGAGGACAGTTTGCTGATCCCGGCAATAGCCGGGATCCGCAAACTCTGCAGTTACCGGATGGCTCAGGATTACACATCCTGAGCCATCCGGTGACCGCAGTGCGGTATTCTGCACACATTTTTGACAAAAAATGTGTGTGACCGGAATTGCATTCACCGCATCCGGATCCGGATGCGGTGAATGCAATTCATGTTTGCAATGTGACCCTACCCTAACACCGCAGAAGAAATGCTGCACAGGCTTCCAGGATCCGCTGTGTCAGAGGCTGCACATCTCATATCTTCACAGCATAGACAATTACCTTCAGATGAGGGATGAGGCAAACTATTCTGTGAATGGTGAAGTTACAAACAAAACCCAGCGCTATTGGCCTGACACTAACCCACAGTGGATAGATCCCTCCAAGACTGCTGGAACACAGACATTGATGGTATGGTGTGGTGTATGGGGTACAAAGATAGTGGAGCCATTCTTCATCAATGGAAACCTCAATGCCCCTGGATATCTATAATTGCTCCATGATTCACATATCCAGGGGCATTGAGGTCTCCATTGAAGAAGAATGGCTCCACTATCTTTGTACCCATACACCACACCATACCACCAATGTCTGTGTTCCAGCAGTCTTGGAGGGATCTATCCACTGTGGTTAGTGTCAGACCAATAGCGCTGGTTTTGTTTGGTAACTTCACCATGCACTAGCTATAGTAGGATTAGACAAAACCACAGTAACCCCTTCCCTCCCATCCTGTATGTTAATACAAGCACTTCAGTTTCTTATATAGGTTAGGAATAACTCTGGACTTCATTATATAGGGACTAATCGTACTGTAACAAATCTTACTGTTCCCCTAAGGGAAGAGAACAAAAAACTATTCTATAGTCCACAAGTTATACCAACATAGTGCAAAATGTATTAATAATGAAGTGCGGTACAAGGGGTGGGGGGCAAGTGATATTCCCGTAGCACAATATATTAACAGGTTTACATGAGGATTTTGGTATCAGAATTCACTATATAACTATAACACATGTAATCACTCCCTAATCAAGATCCATATGAGGATAAACAACCAGATCTCCATTAGGGGCTTTGTATATCGCGGTATCCCCCACTTCATAATGCATTGTCACACCACCTATAGATAGAGCTATACTGTTACCAAAAGCTTAGTAGCTCATAGTGCAAATGCCCTTTGCATTAAATACAGCAGGATTGAGGAAACAGGTATGAGCTACTAAGCTTTGCTAACAGTATAGCTCTATCAATAGGTGGTGTGACAACTGGCATTATGAAGTGGGCGATATTATATAGTAGGACTATATAGTATATGCTATATACACAGCGCTAGCCCCAGTATATGCACTGGCAATAGTAGGACCATATAGTACATGCTATATACACAGCCCTAGCCCCAGTATATGCACTGGCAATAGTAGGACCATATAGTACATGCTATATACACAGCCCAGCCCCAGTATATGCACTGGCAATAGTAGAATCATATAGTACATGCTATATACACAGCTCTAGCCCCAGTATATGCACTGGCAATAGTAGGACCATATAGTACATGCTATATACACAGCCCTAGCCCCAGTATATGCACTCGCAATAGTAGGACCATATAGCACATGCTATATACACAGCCCTAGCCCCAGTATATGCACTGGCAATAGTAGGATCATATAGCACATGCTATATACACAGCTCTAGCCCCAGTATATGCACTGGCAATAGTAGGACCATATAGTACATGCTATATACACAGCCCTAGCCCCAGTATATGCACTGGCAATAGTAGAATCATATAGTACATGCTATATACACAGCTCTAGCCCCAGTATATGCACTGGCAATAGTAGGACCATATAGTACATGCTATATACACAGCCCTAGCCCCAGTATATGCACTGGCAATAGTAGGACCATATAGTACATGCTATATACACAGCTCTAGCCCCAGTATATGCACTGGCAATAGTAGGACCATATAGTACATGCTATATACACAGCCCTAGCCCCAGTATATGCACTGGCAATAGTAGAATCATATAGTACATGCTATATACACAGCTCTAGCCCCAGTATATGCACTGGCAATAGTAGGACCATATAGTACATGCTATATACACAGCCCTAGCCCCAGTATATGCACTGGCAATAGTAGGATCATATAGCACATGCTATATACACAGCCCTAGCCCCAGTATATGCACTGGCAATAGTAGAATCATATAGTACATGCTATATACACAGCCCTATCCCAAATATATGCACTGGCAATAGTAGGACCATATAGTACATGCTATATACACAGCCCTAGCCCAAATATATGCACTGGCAATAGTAGAACCATATAGTACATGCTATATACACAGCTCTAGCCCCAGTATATGCACTGGCAATAGTAGGACCATATAGTACATGCTATATACACAGCCCTAGCCCCAGTATATGCACTGGCAATAGTAGGATCATATAGCACATGCTATATACACAGCCCTAGCCCCAGTATATGCACTGGCAATAGTAGGACCATATAGTACATGCTATATACACAGCCCTAGCCCTAGTATATGCTCTGGCAATAGTAGGACCATATAGTACATGCTATATACACAGCCCTAGCCCCAGTATATGCACTCGCAATAGTAGGACCATATAGCACATGCTATATACACAGCCCTAGCCCCAGTATATGCACTGGCAATAGTAGGACCATATAGTACATGCTATATACACAGCCCTAGCCCCAGTATATGCACTGGCAATAGTAGGACCATATAGTACATGCTATATACACAGCCCTAGCCCCAGTATATGCACTGGCAATAGTAGGACCATATAGTACATGCTATATACACAGCCCTAGCCCCAGTATATGCACTGGCAATAGTAGGACCATATAGTACATGCTATATACACAGCCCTAGCCCCAGTATATGCACTGGCAATAGTAGGACCATATAGTACATGCTATATACACAGCCCTAGCCCTAGTATATGCACTAGCAATAAAAAAGGTGACTCTATATTGCTTCCTCATATGGGAAAAAATTACAAAATTAAAGGTTATTTCACAAACATCTGGTGTTGTGTATGTTGTTAAGTGTATGTGCAGGCTCCTATATGTTGGGATGATTCTCCAGCATGTGGGGGCCCATATAAATAGACATTAATCTAATATTAAATGCAGTTCCCCATCATCCCATTGCAGTACCCCCATCATCCCCATGCAGTAGCCCCATCATCCCCATGCAGTATTCAATTATCTCCTTGCAGTACCCACATTATTCCCATACAGTACCCCATCATGCCCATGCAGTACGCTAATCATCCCCATGCAGTATTCAATTATCTCCTTGCAGTACCCCCATCATGTCCTTGCAGTACCCCCATCATCCTCATGCAGTACCCCTATCATCTCCTTGCATCCCCCATCACGGTGTCGGTACATGCAACAAAAAAATATCCACACAAACACACACACACACCCGCCGATCCTCCGCGGTCCAGCACTGTAAAGTGTTTCGGGTTCCGCCACTCTGTCTCTGCTGTCTGCAGCCAATCAGATGCCATCAGCTGCAATACAATCAAAGGCCGGCAATGGCTGGCCAATCAGATCCCGCTGGTGATGTCAGGCGCCTCAGATTGGACTGCTGCTGGCCCTCTGATTGGCTGCAGCCAGCAGAGACAGAGTGGCAGCACCCGAAACACAGTACAGCTGCAGCGGGCACCGGATTTGGCTGCGAGCCAGGGGCGGCCATCAAAAGAGCCAGATCTGACTCGCGATCCATAGGTTCCCGACCCTGCGCCAGATCATCGCTCGCTGACCAATGCAAAAGATTTTGGAAAAAGGAAAAAGGAGGAGAAAAAAAAGGAAAAAAAACCTAATTTCTCCATTTACTCACGTTTTGAGATGTATTGTTAGCATTGGGCCAAGCTTGCTGGTGTCTGTACAGCTCCCGGCTCTATGCAGGGATTACAATTACATTTAAGGTTGTCATATTTTCTTTCTATAATCTGAAGGATGGAACATGCTCTTACTGTCACCTGCTGGTGTTAGGTTTGTAAGTTGTTAATAAAGTTAGAAGAAAAAAAAATATGAACTGAACACTGCTAGACTGGAATGGAATGTTGTGATGTCATCACTATTGTGATGTCATAATAGGAAGGCTATAAATAGGGCTCTCCTGCTCAGATCCCTTCATTCTCAGCAGAGCTCAGGAAGGATCTGCCCAGCAGTGACTGTGATCAGTTTATCTGGGGGATCTCCCTGTATTCCTCTGGAATATTCATATTAAGGTATTATTTCCTATTAGAACTACATGGAATTATCCCCATTCTGTCGCCCAGGAAGGATTCTCTGTATTTTATTAATATCTATATTTTTATTGAATGTCCCCAGTAACACTGACATCACCAATGACTATTCATCCCTGAATTATACCCATCACATTCAGTAATTATTCACAATGATCAATCAGATCCGGACTCACATTTCTACCTGGAGGGAATCGTGTCCTCAGTATATATAGGGCAGTGATGGCGAACTCCAGGCCTCGAGTGCCGCACACAGTGCAGGTTTTCAGGATTTCCTTAGAGTTTGACAGTTGGTCATTTGATTGCCAACTGTCAAATGCAATGGAAATCCTGAAAACCTGCACTGTGTGTGGCACTCGAGGCCTGGAGTTTGCCATCACTGATATAGGGGAATCTCAATGAATTACAATACCATCAACAAGTTTATATAGTGACTACTGCAATATATGAAGTGAAACCCATATATTATACAGAGCCATTACACACAGGGATCTATTTCATGTGTTTATTTCTGTTAATGTTGATGATTAATAAAAAAAACTAAAGGTTATTATCTCAGATAATGAAAGTAGGGGGGGATGTGGTTTAAGGTAAATATCAACCCAACTGCTGAATCATTCTGATCTCAATCCTATTGAAATGTATGGGCAACACTGAAAAGACAGGTGCGATCAAGGCGACCTCCACACAGGCTCGGTCACTCCAGATCTGGCAGGAGGAACGGGCCCAAATTCCTACCATCTATTGTGAGAAGCCGGTGGAAGGAGATGCAAAACGTTTCACCCAAGTCATACAGTTTAAGGGCAATAGCACCAAATACTAAGGAAATGTATGGAAACCTGAGACTTTGCAGAAAATAATAAAAATGTCTTAAATCATTCTGTCTCTCTCATTTTTCTGGCATTTGGTAAATATTAATCATTTCTGGTTCATCCTAATTGTCCTAAAACAGGAAATGTTTATTGTGATTTCATGTCAGATAGTGAGAAGAACATGCAGATGTGTCTTCAGATAGCGGATGAAGCCTCTGGTGTCCACTATATGCAGATACAGGGCCGCTCCAGACACAAGCAAAAGAGTCTCGGTGGCCCCATGTACACACAGATACAGTGAAGGAAATAAGTATTGGATCCCTTGCTGATTTTGTAACTTTGCCAACTGACAAAAACATGAACAGTCGATAATTTTAAGGATCGGTTAATTTTCACAGTGATGGCCCTTTACACGCAGCTACAGGTGACAGGTTTTCCACAGGTAACTTACTGGTTGCAGTGAAATCATGGAGAGATTATTCCATTTGTACACAGCACCAAGATAGAACCTTGTCTCCATGATTTCACTGCAGCCAGTAAGTTACCTGTGGACAACCTGTTACCTGTAGCCGCGTGTAAAGGGGCCATGAGAGATAGAAAATCAAAGATAAAATCCAGAAAGTCACATGGTCTAAATGATATAAATGTATTTGCATTTTGTAGAGGGAAATAAGTATTTGATCCCCTCCCAGCATTAGGATTTCTGGCTCCTACAGAGCAGTCAGACGCTCCTGATCACCTTGTTACCGGCATTACAGACAGCAAGGGGTTAAGTAATTATTTCCTTCACTGTACAGGGTGGCCCATTTATATGGAGGCACCTAAATACAATGGAGATGGTTGGTGATATCAACTTCCTGTTTGTGGCACATTAGTATATGGAAGGTGGAAAACTCGGCCATTTTGGATCCAACTTTAATTTTTTCAGTGGGAAGAGGGTCATGTGACACATCAAACTATTGAGAATTTCATAAGAAAAACAATGATGTGCTTGGTTTTAACGTAACTTTATTCCTTCATGAGTTATTTACAAGTTTATGACCACTTTTACAATGTGTTCAAAGTGCTGCCCATTGTGTTGTATTGTCACTACAACCCTCTTCTCCCACTCTGGACATTGATAGTAACACCGCAGAAGAAATGCTGCACAGGCCTTCCAGGATCCGCTGTGTCAGATGCTGCACATCTCGTATCTTCACAGCATAGACAATTGCCTTCAGATGAGGGATGAGGCAAACTATTCTGTGAATGGTGAAGTAACAAACAAAACCCAGCGCTATTGGTCTGACACTAACCCACAGTGGATAGATCCCTCCAAGACTGCTGGGACACAGACATTGGATGGTATGGTGTGGTGTATGGGGTACAAAGATAGTGGGGCCATTCTTCATCAATGGAAACCTCAATGCCCCTGGATATCTATAATTGCTCCATGATTCACATATCCAGGGCATTGAGGTCTCCATTGAGAAGAATGGCTCCACTATCTTTGTACCCCATACACCACACCATACCATCAATGTCTGTGTTCCAGCAGTCTTGGAGGGATCTATCCACTGTGGTTAGTGTCAGACCAATAGCGGGGGTTTTGTTTGGTAACTTCACCATGCACTAGCTATAGTAGGATTAGACAAAACCACAGTAACCCCTTCCCTCCCATCCTGTATGTTAATACAAGCACTTCAGTTTCTTATATAGGTTAGGAATAACTCTGGACTTCATTATATAGGGACTAATCGTACTGTAACAATTCTTATTGTTCCCCTAAGGGAAGAGAACAAAAAACATTCTATAGTCCACAAGTTATACCAACATAGTGCAAAATGTATTAATAATGAAGTGCGGTACAAGGGGTGGGGGGCAAGTGATATTCCCGTAGCACAATATATTAACAGGTTTACATGAGGATTTTGGTATCAGAATTCACTATATAACTATAACACATGTAGTCACTCCCTAATCAAGATCCATAGGAGGATAAACAACCAGATCTCCATTAGGGGCTTTTGTATATCGCGGTATCGCCCACTTCATAATGCATTGTCACACCACCTATAGATAGAGCTATACTGTTACCAAAAGCTTAGTAGCTCATAGTGCAAATGCCCTTTGCATTAAATACAGCAGGATGAGGAAACAGGTATGAGCTACTAAGCTTTGCTAACAGTATAGCTCTATCAATAGGTGGTGTGACAACTGGCATTATGAAGTGGGCGATATTATATAGTAGGACTATATAGTATATGCTATATACACAGCCCTAGCCCCAGTATATGCACTGGCAATAGTAGGACCATATAGTAAATGCTATATACACAGCCCTAGCCACAGTATATGCACTAGCAATAGTAGGACCATATAGTACATGCTATATACACAGCCCAGCCCAGTATATGCACTGGCAATAGTAGGACCATATAGTACATGCTATATACACAGCCCTAGCCACATATATGCACTGGCAATAGTAGGACCATATAGTACATGCTATATACACAGCCTAGCCCAGTATATGCACTGGCAATAGTAGGACCATAAAGTACATGCTATATACACAGCCTAGCCCCAGTATATGCACTGGCAATAGTAGGACCATATAGACATGCTATATACACAGCCCTAGCCCCAGTATATGCACTGGCAATAGTAGGATCATATAGCACATGCTATATACACAGCCCTAGCCCCTAGTATATGCACTGGCAATAGTAGGACCATATAGTACATGCTATATACACAGCCCTAGCCCTAGTATATGCACTGGCAATAGTAGGACCATATAGTACATGCTATATACACAGCCCTAGCCCCAGTATATGCACTGGCAATAGTAGGACCATATAGTACATGCTATATACACAGCCCTAGCCCCAGTATATGCACTGGCAATAGTAGGACCATATAGTACATGCTATATACACAGCCCTAGCCCCAGTATATGCACTGGCAATAGTAGGACCATATAGTACATGCTATATACACAGCCCTAGCCCTAGTATATGCACTAGCAATAAAAAAGGTGACTCTATATTGCTTCCTCATATGGGAAAAAATTACAAAATTAAAGGTTATTTCACAAACATCTGGTGTTGTGTATGTTGTTAAGTGTATGTGCAGGCTCCTATATGTTGGGATGATTCTCCAGCATGTGGGGGCCCATATAAATAGACATTAATCTAATATTAAATGCAGTTCCCCATCATCCCATTGCAGTACCCCCATCATCCCCATGCAGTAGCCCCATCATCCCCATGCAGTATTCAATTATCTCCTTGCAGTACCCCCATTATTCCCATACAGTACCCCATCATGCCCATGCAGTACGCTAATCATCCCCATGCAGTATTCAATTATCTCCTTGCAGTACCCCCATCATGTCCTTGCAGTACCCCCATCATACCCTTGCAGTATACCCATCATCCTCATGCAGTACCCCTATCATCTCCTTGCATCCCCCATCACGGTGTCGGTACATGCAACAAAAAAATATCCACACAAACACACACACACTCACCCGCCGATCCTCCGCGGTCCGCACTGTAAAGTGTTTCGGGTTCCGCCACTCTGTCTCTGCTGTCTGCAGCCAATCAGATGCCATCAGCTGCAATACAATCAAAGGCCGGCAATGGCTGGCCAATCAGATCCCGCTGGTGATGTCAGGCGCCTCAGACTGGACTGCTGCTGGCCCTCTGATTGGCTGCAGCCAGCAGAGACAGAGTGACAGCACCCGAAACACAGTACAGCTGCAGCGGGCACCGGATTTGGCTGCGAGCCAGGGGCGGCCATCAAAAGAGCCAGATCTGACTCACGAGCCATAGGTTCCCGACCCTGCGCCAGATCATCGCTCGCTGACCAATGCAAAAGATTTTGGAAAAAGGAAAAAGGAGGAGAAAAAAAAGGAAAAAAACCTAATTTCTCCATTTACTCACGTTTTGAGATGTATTGTTAGCATTGGGCCAAGCTTGCTGGTGTCTGTACAGCTCCCGGCTCTATGCAGGGATTACAATTACATTTAAGGTTGTCATATTTTCTTTCTATAATCTGAAGGATGGAACATGCTCTTACTGTCACCTGCTGGTGTTAGGTTTGTAAGTTGTTAATAAAGTTAGAAGAAAAAAAAATATGAACTGAACACTGCTAGACTGGAATGGAATGTTGTGATGTCATCACTATTGTGATGTCATAATAGGAAGGCTATATATAGGGCTCTCTGCTCAGATCCCTTCATTCTCAGCAGAGCTCAGGAAGGATCTGCCCAGCTGTGACTGTGATCAGTTTATCTGGGGGATCTCCCTGTATTCCTCTGGAATATTCATATTAAGGTATTATTTCCTATTAGAACTACATGGAATTATCCCCATTCTGTCGCCCAGGAAGGATTCTCTGTATTTTATTAATATCTATATTTTTATTGAATGTCCCCAGTAACACTGACATCACCAATGACTATTCATCACTGAATTATACCCATCACATTCAGTAATTATTCACAATGATCAATCAGATCCGGACTCACATTTCTACCTGGAGGGAATCGTGTCCTCAGTATATATAGGGCAGTGATGGCGAACTCCAGGCCTTGAGTGCCGCACACAGTGCAGGTTTTCAGGATTTCCTTAGAGTTTGACAGTTGGTCATTTGATTGCCAACTGTCAAATGCAATGGAAATCCTGAAAACCTGCACTGTGTGTGGCACTCGAGGCCTGGAGTTTGCCATCACTGATATAGGGGAATCTCAATGAATTACAATACCATCAACAAGTTTATATAGTGACTACTGCAATATATGAAGTGAAACCCATATATTATACAGAGCCATTACACACAGGGATCTATTTCATGTGTTTATTTCTGTTAATGTTGATGATTAATAAAAAAACTAAAGGTTATTATCTCAGATAATGAAAGTAGGGGGGATGTGGTTTAAGGTAAATATCAACCCAACTGCTGAATCATTCTGATCTCAATCCTATTGAAATGTATGGGCAACACTGAAAAGACAGGTGCGATCAAGGCGACCTCCACACAGGCTCGGTCACTCCAGATCTGGCAGGAGGAACGGGCCCAAATTCCTACCATCTATTGTGAGAAGCCGGTGGAAGGAGATGCAAAACGTTTCACCCAAGTCATACAGTTTAAGGGCAATAGCACCAAATACTAAGGAAATGTATGGAAACCTGAGACTTTGCAGAAAATAATAAAAATGTCTTAAATCATTCTGTCTCTCTCATTTTTCTGGCATTTGGTAAATATTAATCATTTCTGGTTCATCCTAATTGTCCTAAAACAGGAAATGTTTATTGTGATTTCATGTCAGATAGTGAGAAGAACATGCAGATGTGTCTTCAGATAGCGGATGAAGCCTCTGGTGTCCACTATATGCAGATACAGGGCCGCTCCAGACACAAGCAAAAGAGTCTCGTGGCCCCATGTACACACAGATACAGTGAAGGAAATAAGTATTGGATCCCTTGCTGATTTTGTAACTTTGCCAACTGACAAAAACATGAACAGTCGATAATTTTAAGGATCGGTTAATTTTCACAGTGATGGCCCCTTTACACGCAGCTACAGGTGACAGGTTTTCCACAGGTAACTTACTGGTTGCAGTGAAATCATGGAGAGATTATTCCATTTGTACACAGCAACAAGATAGAACCTTGTCTCCATGATTTCACTGCAGCCAGTAAGTTACCTGTGGACAACCTGTTACCTGTAGCCGCGTGTAAAGGGGCCATGAGAGATAGAAAATCAAAGATAAAATCCAGAAAGTCACATGGTCTAAATGATATAAATGTATTTGCATTTTGTAGAGGGAAATAAGTATTTGATCCCCTCCCAGCCATTAGGATTTCTGGCTCCTACAGAGCAGTCAGACGCTCCTGATCACCTTGTTACC